>CAJQZM010039368.1:0-27514 GCA_907164665.1 Colias nastes | reverse complement strand
GGTCCTGTCTGGTTGTTCTTCGGATGCAGGACCAGGACCATGGACCTGTATAGAGAGGAAAAGGAACAAGCGTTGAGAGATGGCGTACTTTCGAAAGTTTTTCTTGCATTGTCCAGGGAAAATAATATTCCAAAAGTGAGTTTTGTTGTGGAAAAATTTGTATAGGGAAAAATTTCGGTTGAGTAGTTTTGTTAACTTTTGCTTGTATTTTAGATCTACGTTCAGGAATTAGCCGAAAAAGAAGGAGCGGAAATACACGATTTGCTAATAAACTCAGGAGCTCATTTCTATGTATGCGGTGATTGTAAGATGGCGGAAGATGTTCATCAAAAGTTAAAGGGGATTATTAAGAAACACGGCAATATGACCGATGAGCAAGCACAAAACTTCATGTTCATATTAAAGGTTAGTGTTCATCTTCATATTTTTAGAATTTGTATATTTTCTTGTATTTATGTTTGCGATATTTTTCACTATTGAGTATCGAGAGCTCATACCTATGTCGCCGTCGTCCAGTTGAATCGGCTATTTGATTGGATGACTTGATCGAGCGCGTTCATTGAATGACGCTATGACTACTACGACGATACGACTGATTGTTATTTAGTTAGGTTAGGTTCGTCGTTTTATTTAACTACACAGAAAAAGAAGCCCGTGAAGCGGAGCTTCCTCTCGCAACCGTCTTCTTGTGAACATATAATTAAATTCTGACATCATAGAACGCGCTAGTTCTTCAACAATAGCGAGCGTTATATCTGCTCTGTTCAAAGTGCTGTTACAATCCGCTAACTAGTTGGACGTTGAGTGTCGCTTGTTAAATCAACGTTCGGCCTAGTCATTCAATCAAATGGTAAATTCAACCAGATGACGGTGACATATATAATATTTTAATTAAAAAAATGAGGTGACATGTATAATATTTTAATTAAAAAATAAAAAAAATGAAAAAATTGGCTCACTAGGAGGAGAACCGCTACCACGAGGACATATTCGGTATAACGCTGCGCACCGCCGAGGTGCACAGCGCGTCCCGCGAGTCCGCGCGCCGCAACCGCGTCGCCGCGCTGCCCTGACGCCGCTCACAGCGAGCCCCAACACCGCACACATAACCGACTTGATACTTATTAAATATATAAATAAAAAGACGTGTGGCACTCGGGGACTGCCGCGGTAAAGCTATTGCATGCTATGTCTTCAAGCCACACCTCCGTGCCCGTCGGAGTGGGGAGCGTGAGGTTTTTTCGTTACGGAATTTCTCGATTCGGTCCCTGCGCTCAAGGCCCGCGATAGAAGCTATGCAATAGCTTAATAAAAAAAATGTGTGCGTGTACTAGTGTACACACGTAAGAAGTGAAACTTCTTTATGACCTTATTTTTCAAAAAATAATTTACTATATGCAACTTTACAGAAGTACGTCGAACGATGGCGCGTAACGGAAAAATGTCACGCGTAACGAAAAAATGTTACACTAAATTTTTTTCCAACCCCGATAAAGAAGTTTCACTTCAAAAACTCAAAAGCAGCTAGATTCACGTCAATAGATAAGCACTAACAACTTGAAACATGTCATAAATAAACTCAATACATGTTAATAACCCGATGTTGTACATTGTACCTGTATGTTAAAAAAAATATGTATTGTTGTCACTTTTTATTTGGATATACAAGTATTTTTGTATTACCCATTTGATCGATTTTATTTTAAATTTTTCGAATTATGGTCGAAGGTTTTAAAATTGTACCTTTATTCGTTTAATTCAAACCAGTGACCAGTATTAACTATTAAACTTTTCATACGGTAAATACTTTTAAATTTTAATATCTACGGTAAACAAAGGCTTCAAAGTCGTAATTGAAATGTATTAAATAATGAAGTTACAAGAATTACTTGGATTGGACGAAATACGCTTGCGGGATGTGAGGAAGAACATAGAAGTAAGGTTTAGAAAACATTGTTCAAATGAGTTATACATTATAAATGAATTTGTGGACTAAAACCAATTATAATGTTGGTTCATGATATAAAGAGATGCTTTCAAAAATCTTAATTCATTTCTGCATTTTTCATGTTAACGTAAGATAAAGATCGATTGTCATTGTAGTGGCTTTCCAATAAAAAGTGCTTCGAGCAATTTGTAATAACATATAAATTTTACGCATAACTTTATCGATTTATATATTAATTAATTGTTTCCATTTTAACTACTTCCACATTGTATTTATAATGGAGTCAATTAGAGCTGTACTAGCTTTTTAAATGCATTTGCTTCATCCAGAACATTTCGAGGTGGTTGTGCTGGATTTTGTATTTTAATGTAAATAGTTATAACATTTTTATTCTTTTTCCTTTGACTAACTATTTTTGGAATTAAAACTGCTCAAATAAACTATTTTATTAACACTACTTTTATTGCTATTTTCTATGAAAAGCAGGGTCACATTGACGTGTTAACGCACAAAATAAAAATAAATTTTATTTTCAGTAATAAATTATATTTATGTCAAGGAAAGTCTGTACCATATTTTTATTGTGAAAGAATTATTTTTTACGTTTGAAATAAAGGTTTACAAAGAAATCATGTTGATAATAATATGCAGTTCTAACAGCATAGGACATTCTAAGCAAAGATAACGTTTGTCGTTTTAACTATGGAAAATGGAAATATCTTTTTCTTGATACGCAATTGAAAATATCCATATTAAAATGTCCCATGGTTTTACAATTGCTTTTAATCTTTGTTTACACGCGCACTGTATCATTTAAATATAATTATTATTTAGGTTTTGTAATGTCGCATTTTTGTATAAAGTTTTTAATATTATTGATATGTGTTTTGTATATAATATGATTAGTGTTTTTTCTAGCTTGTATTAAGATTATGCTTAGATTAATCCAAGTATTAAAATATTTATAATTTCATGCTTCTATTATCATCCTTACCCAAATATTTAAATAGGTATATAATCGGTAGCTGTAAGACTTTATTAATGTTTTAGCATATATCGTCACTCAATATTTTTATTGTCCTATACTTTATTATTAATCGTGAACGTTCACTTTGTGATTCTTAAGCTAGTCCTAAGAAATGTATTAATATTTTCTATTACTCTTGTTCTATAAGTATAAAATATACATTCTTATAGCTATGTTTCAAATTTAAATATTTTTAAATGTAACAGATATTTAATAATTAATATTACCATATCTTGTAAAATTGGAATGCACGTTTGGGACTAAAATTTTATGACGTTCATATCAAAATTTATTCGCACTGTTTCAGCTATTGAAGAGATTATATTATAAAATATAAATCTAGTTGCAAAATTTGATTAAAATGAAATATTTGTCTGTATTGATCAAATAAAGTTCCTTCGTACTCAATTGTATTTTTATTTATTCTCTTCCCTATATAAACTACAGTCTAAGTAAAATTTTATACACGATCCTCAAATGACTGGACAGTCACCATAGTAAATAATATGTATTTATGCCATATAGATAAGAGCACTACCTACGTAGGTACCTCAAAAATTTCAAGACATCTTCCTGTGATTCTTTTTTGAAATTACCTAAATAGTATTTTCAACATTTTTAATTATAACCTTAATTTACCTTTAAAACAAATCTGCAAAAAAGAAGCTATGTATTATAGGTAGTTGATCAATTACGAAATAATTTGTCCATATTCTGATCAATATGCAAATATTATTCTTCAACTATATACATTATGTTTGTTATTATAAGTAAACGTTTAATTCAATTTGCTCCAAGATAAAACGAGCATTATTTAAAGGCTTATTTAAATAGCGTTGCATAACAATCTTAGTGCGGAAGCCTTTGTTAATCAACAATTTATTGTTCATGCATAAAATATTTTTTATACTCACATATAATAATCATGCATAAATTTAAAAAATTAAGAAACGAATGTACGTAGGTACATTACGTAGGTACATAATGTTGCACGAGGTCACCAATTATTTAAATTTAAATTTAGGATTTAAAAAAATCAAAGATCCCAACTTAGAGTCGATTTCCAGTCGTCTGCTGTTTAAATTTATTTAAATTAAATATTAAAATTGTTTTTGAACATATTCCAAGAGGATTTATTAGCATACGAAGACTGTGGTAAAAATTGTAGAAAAAAAATACAGTCTTATTCACTTGCAAACAAACAACAAACTTTACATAAAATAATAGGTACTCTACTTAATTTCAAGCATAAATAAGTCACAGCTAGGTTCTTTTTACTGTCTTTACTTGATTCCTGTAGGTACCTATATATGAACAGGTAAGTTGTTAGCGAATTGTGACATACGATTTTTTTGAATTAATAGGCTTTATCCTTAGCCTGAACTGCTATCACTAATTGACATAATTAAGACTCTCTGATCTACATTATTTTAGTAAAATATAGAGTAGGAAACACATAATAGATTGTTCTACACTTTCATTTATTATGTATTAGTTCTATGAAATTATAAGGTTGTACTTAGCGGTCTAAATAGCGGTAGTAGAGACCTTGTTCAATTCGCGTCTGTATGACAAAGCCCACGTATACATTTCGTCATATTATGTCTTTCATTTTTACTGGGAAGTGATCGAAGTTGCATTCTAAATCCGGGGAGAACCTGCAATATCTTACCTGTGGTTTAAAGTATTAGGATTACGTACCTAAAAGTGAATTGGATTTCCCTAACAAAAGTCCCAATCATGAATAATAATACATCTGAGTTAATTAATGTCTTTGAGAATACATATCGATGTACGATAAAATTCTACTATCACTTTTTTGTAAAGTAACAATATTTTTAGATAAACATAGAAAAATACATACAGTACTGTTGTATAACAAATGTATTGTAACATAGATCAATGATATGATTTTCTTATCGACTTCTCCTGAACAGTAAGTATAAGGAAAAATACGTTGAATAACAATTTCGAAGATAATAGTATAAGAAATCTTAACTGCATTTCTTCAATTCATATTTAATTATGGTATTCGAGGTAAAATAATTTATAAGAAAATAAACAATTTCACGTAACAATGCCTAGTTTACAATGGAGGATAATCTAGCCACGGCCTTCGCTATAAATAGGTTGCTTTATCAAGCATCCTTCGTAAGTAGGTCTAATAACTAGGCATGAAGACTAATCTTCAAGTTAAAAAATCAATATCTTACACCTGCTAGTTGTTAAACGCAAGTATAAAAATAATCGTCTATTTATATTTGCATATAATTATTTCATTCATAAAAATACGCATATCCGTAAATACTCGACGTAGATTCAACGTAACAAATGCTTTATGACCGTACATTGGATTGTGAGTGTCAATTAAAATAATTTTCCTAATCCGCCACTCCGCGTCGTGATTCGGTGACACTGGATTTTCATTATAAAGCGTGACGCACACTTGTTGATATTTTTTGCGGATATAATTTGGTGTTTGAAGTTTGGAGTAGCCACGGACCGGTTGCCGAGACAACTAGTTGTCAGTTCGCTGTGAGTCTTACTACCGTATACATATATATTATGCTGCACTCGATAATCAACTCAGTACGGTGCACGAGTTAGCATTATTTCAGTGATCGCTTTCAGTGCTCAAATGTCAAAAATATTTAACTGTTGCGCAAATACAGATTCCAGGGACTTGAACGGGATGAATAAGGAAGTAGCTACGATGGAAAATAATTTAGATAAAATGAAAGACAGTGATATAGTTGATAGAGGTGTACCTAAAGCCGAACATATGAATGGATACCACGGGTGTCCTTTTAGTGAGAAAGTGGATGTTGATAGTGAGAATGAGAAGAAATCAGTGAAACCGAACTTACGTTTGAAAGTTCCACAGCCGTTACGGCTGAAGAATCATATGTTTGCTGAAGAGAACATGGATACGTTACATTCGCACATCGATGATGTTACGCACTTTGTGAGTAATTAAAATTATCTATAGAACTATAAATCACTTTAGATAGTTTCAAGAATTTCTCATCACACAACACTCAATCTAACGTAGAGTGTACGTATATATCTGTCAACTGTGGTAGAGTCGAGCGTAACGGTAGATCTCTATCTAAATATTTTTATTTATTTACGATAAGTCTTATCTTGTCGTTTATCCAAAATATTGAGATCTTGTGTTAAAATTTATATCTTTAATTGAAGCACTGTTTTTTTAAATATGATGTTAGGTTAGGATATGTTATTTACACACTGAAACTTTATTTAAAAATATCTACAATGCATACGGTGCAATCTAAAAAGCGTGAAGATTTTCTTGTATACCTGTAATTATAATTTAAGACGCGTAATTACTTTACAAAGGCATGAAAGTAACTCTTAATAGTATATTTTTTTAAATAATTTTTACTAATCACAGTTCCAACATGACTACGAATAAACATAACTAAAAAAAGAATAATCAAAATTGGTTCAGCCAGTCAAAAGTTCAGATAAAATCCAAAAAAGAATACAGTCTAATTATTGAGAATCTCCTTTTTTGAAGTCGTTAAAAAATCAGATTCAATACATTCTTCTATGATAAAAATGGAGGCCTTAATAAAATGTGTAAACAATAATTACATATTCAATGCGTTGATTACACATAAACAATGGCAATTAATGAATAGATGTTAAGTGCTCACTACTCCAATATTTACAATTTACATTGTGCAGTATTTTGTAAAACAATGATTCGTTCTAACAAGAAGTAAGTACGAGAATGTTTAAAGTTTTAATGATCTGGAATCGCGTTTGGTTCATTATATTGAAGATAAAAGGAAATTATGCTGTTTGAAGAAGGTTCATGTTACTATTCAATTTACATATTTTTAGCATTTTCTTGCCCTAATTAAAAAAAAATTAATTATAGTATTAAATTATATCGAACACACTACACTTCTTTATAAACTTCGTATTATTTAAGCAAAGATCTCTGATAAGCATTTTTCAACTATTTTTATCAATAATTTTTATTTAAACCTAAACGTAGTCGTTTAGAGTTAAATAAAAACAATCAACTTCGTGAAAACACGTATGAATGGGTCATCAAGTCTCAAGAGTTTTTCTGTTAATGATTACATAATACATTGCTCATTCCATTGATATAAATTATCATAATTAAAATCGCCATTGATTCACTCACGATCATGTCGTGGTACAACAATAGGTTATGTATAACCTATTTTTTATGATAATTAAAGACCGGACACATGAACTTTTTACGATTTCCCAAAAATGTTTAGTCACATCTAAAAAACGGTATGATATATTTAAGAAGGGATTGTTGTCTATTTATAAGAATGGAGTACAGCATTTTATTCAATGAACTGACGTCATATTGTTCATAATTACATTAAAGGTTGAGCTGAACCGTATGTCCATTAAGAGTGTGCTACAAATATCTCTACATCATTTAAATTTTAATAGATACTTACGTTTTCTTTATACGTTTTTATTATTTCCATCCTATGTGTTATTTATAGCATAATTTTATTTAATGAATTTAAGGTTCCTGTGACAACAGACACTGTTAGTTGTGTGTACCTTTTTAATAATCTTTCTTGCTTCCCATTATGTGAATGGACATAGGATGGTAATTAATCGTTATTTAAAAGTTTTTATATAAACTTTTGTTTGTTTTTTTGCGGAAACTTTCATAGGGATAATATAAAAATTATAAACATCTGCATTGGTATTTAAATAAAATCTTCAGCATTTTTCATTCACTGAAAGTTTTTCCACTTCTCGGAATAATTCCTTGCACCATTGCTTTGTTATGTCAATAAACTTGGAAGAAAGTGCAATCTACAGTTGAAATTATGATGGAATTCTTCTGATCCTGGCCTGATTTATGTCTGGAAATATAAAAAATAATTATATTATAGTTCAATTGCAGACGTTCTTGTAAAAGTGTGAATATTATATTATCAGGTTGAAGAGTTTGTTTGTTTGACCGCGCTAATCTGAGGAACTATTGGTCTGATTTGAAAAATTTCTTTGGTATTCGATAGTCCATTTATCGAGGAAGGCTATAGGGCATAGGCTACGTATATATGATCACGCTAAGACTAAGAAGAGCGGAGTAATGCGAATAAAACCGCGGGGCACAGCTAATTAAGGATAGAATGGAATTATGAATGCTTAATAATATAACAAAACTACAAAAATGATTGTCTTCTCAAATTATGTTATTAAATATTTTATTGATGACGTCACTGCTTACTAAATATGACGATAGGTGTATAAAGCATGCGTGTTCGTAAAATACATGATCCATATGCATTGATCTATCGCTTCCATATTAATCCCTCACGCGTCCAACTATAAAATACAGATTTAGTTACACACAAACAATGTGCATAGGACGCGTGAAGGTTTAATAGTACATTACAAACAGTCTGTTGTTTGTTTATCTGAGACCAGAACAGTAATCTGCTTATTTTACTTACGTCCATGGACTGTGAAAAATATAAATAAGCAGGCATAATGCGTGTAAATATGAAATTAAATGTGTATTCAAATAGTGGGTTATTCTGAACGGTAATTGAACTCTTGTGATGTCTATTTTTGTTGCAAGTGATTCCAAGTACACAATGGTCGTGCGCAGAACAAAATGTTTGTGTTGGTGAGAATCGCCCACTGATGCTGAGACAATCTTGAAGGTTGAATAAATTTAGAAGGATAAATTACTTATGCTATGAAGAAATATTAACGAAAAAAAAATTCCCCTTTTTTTTAAAAAATAAATTGGTAAAAAAATCATGTCCTTGATGAAAATAATGTTAAAAAAACAAAGGTCATTTAAATTATAAATATGATTTTGATATCAATGTATTAAAACAAAAACAAATAATGAAAATATCCACTAACAATTGAGAGGAATCTTAGACCAAGCGTAGACGATGGATGTAATTTGAGTATAATTTGAGAACAAGTTGCGAACTAAAGTGCAAATTACGTCTTATTATACCCACTTACTGGGAAACTACTTAAGCGACGGTTACACTGAATTCTGGTATGATCGTGAAATATGATAATTTCCACACATTCAAACACTGCTTTTTTGAGTTACATGGTATCAAATAAAATATGAGTAATTCTAAAATCTGTGTTGGTACAAGTTAAAGCAATTCGTCGAAAAATTATTTTTCTATATGGAAATCATAGCATCAATATAACATTTTAATAATAAATGTTAGTATGGTTTTTTATTTTTAAGAGGAAAATAGTTATATTCAGTGAAGCTTATAATCTATACATACCTATAATAAATCTGTAGAAGGGTCAATTCTGTACATTGAAAATATTGAAAAAATAAATACCAGGGGGTGTTACTGGATTGACACCAAACCCAAATATGTGTTTAAATAAATTTTTGTCTGTCTGTCTGTCTGTCTGTCTTTCTGTCTGTCTGTCTGTCTGTATGTGAAGGCATCACGTAAAAACTAATGGTTCGATTTCGATGAAACTTGGTATAATTATACCTTATTATCCTGGGCATAAAATAGGATACTTTTTATCCCGGAAAAATACGTAGAAAAAAAATAAATCTTAATTTTTCTTAATTTTTCCGCGCGGACGGAGTCGCGGGCGGAAGCTAGTCGTAAATATGGAAATAAGTGGGATGTAGGTATAAATGGTTTAATTATAGTTATCATTCAACCAATACTTGAAAATAACTGGAATTTATAATATAACTAGCTTACCGCCCGCGGCTTCACCCGCTTTGTCTAAAACCTAATAAATTATATACTAAAACCTTCCTCTTGAATCACTCTATCTATTAAAAAAAACCGCATCAAAATCCGTTGCGTAGTTTTAAAGATTTAAGCATACAAAGGGACATAGGGACAGAGAAAGCGACTTGTTTTATACTATGTAGTGATAATACTTCGGGATAAACATTATCTACACGTATAGTATCTATAGTAAAATGTTCAAGTACCCTTTTAGCAAAAATACTATTTGAAATGAATGCAAGCTATTAAAATATTACTTGTATTTACGAGAATTAATCCGATCTGTGACGTCAAGACACACACTATATTATACAGATTATGTATGTGCATAATCTGTAAGTAGAAATAATATAAAAATAAAAATAGGTACAGTTTCCTAGGTAACAGGCTTAGTTGCAACGGTTCTTGATTAGCGGACATACGCTGATAGATGACAATTTCCTCTTATTGTCTGTTAATCTAGTCAACTGAAACTTAAACCCATTGAATTAATCGTTGACTGGATTACACCATAGTTATAATAAGGTACTGTATCATCATCATCAGCCCATTATCTCAGAATACTAAATAGTAGCTAACGCTAACCATTATGTTCCCACTGCTGGGACACGGGCCTCCCATACGGGGGATCAGGCCGTCAATATTGTTTTTTTTTTTGTGTGGTGTCTCTCGATGTTAGCCAGAAGGGCTTCTACATCTTAACGCGGACGCGTGAGCGAACTGAAGGTTCACCCTGGTAGCGACATGCGCAAGGGCGTCCCCCCTTGACGGGGATCTCGAACCTCGGCTTGGGCTGTCGCTTGAGTGGAGGAGGCCGGAAGGGCCCTAGTCGGACGGGAAATCAATATTGTACATTTTATAACCTGTATAAGTTATTTTTACATATTATTGAGTGAACACAATATATTACATTGTAATTTCTACAAGTGTATTGGGCCAAAATATAGTCCGACAATTTAAAATAAATTATCGTTTTATAACGACCGCGACTGTTCAATTGTTCGTCATTAAAAAAGTATTATTTATTTCAAGCCATTTCGTGACCATTTCATCCGTGAATCGTGATCATGATTGTTTTGCTATTGCATAGCTATTGCATAGCTTCTATCGCGGGCCTTGAGCGCGGGGACCGAATCGAGAAATTCCGTAGCGAAAAAACCTCACGCTCCCCACTCCGACGGGCTCGGAGGTGTGGCTTGAAGGCATGCTGACTGCTGTGCAATAGCTTTACCGCGGCAGTCCCCGAGTGCCACACGTCTTTTTTTTATAACTTTAACTTCGCTTGAGCAATTTTATTTGTACAACTGATAGACTTACATAACTTTCGTAGTTCATACATAGGTACCTACTGTTAAAATATATTATTTTTGTTTTTCTTATTCACGCATTATTATACGATATACTTGCAGTCTTGCAGTTACAATGACTTCGTAAAAGATATTTATGGCATCAAAATCATTGACATGTAATATTATACATATATTTCTTGGTATAAACTCCTGTCGGAAAGCTGCCAATTCCTATCAAGTAATTTAAAATATTCTGCATGTGCTAGCAAAAGATTTTAGAATTCCAAATTCACATGTAATTCTTTAATTCACACATCAGACAATCGAGGACAAAAACGTTCTTTCACTAATCCATTAAGATTTTTGGGTATCATTCCTTACTTTGGATATCTCAATATAATCATAATGAAATGTCTAAAATATCCAAAGTCATTAATATGATTTTTGAAACTGATCAACGTTATGAATAAACTTAATAAGGAAACGCATTCGATTAAACAATTCGTTAACACATGACGTATTATTTCGATTTCTATTGTGGTCAACCAGTTATACAACCTTCCCTATTAGCTGTCTGTTTGTCCATTCATAGATAATGACTGATGTTATCTTTCAACATGCTGGTCGACTGACAAATTTGCTTTAAAGGTCGGTGTTGAGAAAGTTAAACGACTAAACGTAATACAATAAAGGCTTGAAAATTGATCTACCAAGATTATATTTGATTGAACTACATTATTTTATCTAACAATATTATGAAGAGGAAAGATTTGATTTAAAAGTAACTATACTTATTTACTCTTTGCAAAAAGCCTAATAACATGATATTTATTTATTTCTTTATTTCGGGAACTTGGAGAGAGCCGAGGCGAACGGCTACTTTTGTGTGAAATTAATCATAATAAAAGTACTATATATATATACCTCTACTAATAATTACTACTTGTGTTATAGAGACATAGCTACAATTATGTTATAAACCAAATTATTTCTTTAAATAACCAAAAACATATAATTTCCAAGTTAAAAGAACACACGTTAAAGTTATTGAACCGAAGTCCATTAATTAATTAATGACATCACTGAAGTTAATGGAAATCAGAAATTAATATTTTAATCTTAGATAAATACAGTGTACGTAGTGAGACAGGTTTCCTTTTATGACAAACATTACGTAGAAAATCATGGATATAGAGAGAGCTCTTTACTAGAATGGCTGAAATAATAAAAATAACGTAATGGACATTTTTATCAATTAGATAGAACTATCCTAACCCATATTTTATAAAAATGTACAAAATTTTCAAGGAATAAAAAATAACTAATCATTCTGTATAATTGAATTGATTCAAATTTAAATTGGTAGGTATGTAGGTAATATTATAAATAATTAAATGTATGTTTACCATCCACATGTCACAGCCCATATTTATAAATCGATTCATAAGAGTAACTAGAGTTTGTAAATTATATGCTATACGCTAAATAATCAGGTAAATATGAGTAACCACTATTATCACTCATCTCAATTCGTTTATTAGCACCTAATACATCAAACTAATACGCCCTAATATATTAGGTAACATGACTACACAATGACTTTTCCGAAGACCTTTATTCGTGAGAATTGGTCCATGAGCAGTGTTAATTTTATAACAAAGACCACTTATTAACGGTCGCTCCTTTTATTATAATGAGCCTGATTCCCAAAACATTAATTAGTATGCTCTAACCATGTGGAATATTTGATACCTTTACATTGCGCAAGGCTGAAGGACTGTTGTAAAATAAAACGTTTCCATGTGAACTGAATTATGAATAATATTTAGGTATAGTTACATTTTTGCTGAAAGGACCAAAATTTTAATCAAAGTGCACAAAAGATCTAATTTTACAATAGAATCTATATATCTTGAAACTTGTGGGTCAAAAAAACTATGAGATAGGTATGGCAAGACATGCCTAATATTATACATAAATAAACTTTAAGATCCGTTAAATTAATCAAATATTGATTAATATTCTAGATAACATTACAAATGCATGTCATTCTCAAATAATAACCAATCTTTCAATCGCCAACTATTGTCTCATTTGACGCACAAGAAATCACTCCACTACCTGTTGCCCCTAGCAACAATACCGTTATGATATAACTAATCGATCGAGAGATAAATCGATTTGATGTCGTCAACGTTGCATGACCAATCTTTGGGAACCGGACACGGGAAAACCCTGGATCGCGGGCGCATTTGGTATTCAGTATCAATCTTGATCGAATTTGTGACGCTTTTTTTGCGGATGACACAATGACTACCAGGAAATTTGATTTAAGTGCAGGACCACGACGGTTATAGTTAGTTAATTTTACGTGCTTTGGGTAATTCTATTGGCACCTAATTACATATATCATAATCGTTAGAGTTATTTCATTCAGGTTTTTAAAAAATATCGTTCATAGTTAAACACATAAATTGTATCGAATTGTATTATGTTTTGGGTTTACCGTTGTTGTTGTTTCCTTAATACTTTTAAATTATGCACGGAAATCCTAAATTATTGTAATCTATTAATTTAATTTGATTTAAAGTGAACTTCTAGAAATTATAAATATTTGTTGGATTATATTAGTTAGTATCCCACAAATCACTTAAATTATTTATTTATTATTATACAAAAAACACATAACATATTAAGCACAATGTTTATTTCCCACGTCCATTGTTGCGTGTGGATAATTTTTATTTTGTGTTATAGACCCCATGCAGCATGATCGTCCGCGTCGTTCGTGATTTTTTACTCACTTTCTTTTATTTTTATGTCTCGCTTGCGAATTAAATCCAGGACTCCCAGTTTTTTTGTAGTGCAGATTGTTATATTTTGAGAACTTTGATCACTACAAACAAAGCGAGTTTCCGTCTGTGTGTCTGTATGCTTAGATCTTTATAATTAGATACGCAATCATTTTTTTTGGGTTTTTTAATAGATGATTTTAGAGGGAGGTTTTAGTACCTATTAATAATAATTTATTACATTTTAGACAAAGTTATAATAATATGCATAAATTTACAATATAAGTTATAAGCCGAGCCTAAGCCACAATATATTTTTAAACGGCATTTGAATTAAAAATATCTTAAGGCGGCCATTAAAAGGCAATATAAAAATTCCGGACGCAATCTGTCCAATTTCCCTACCTGTTGTCGACAAGCGACGACATTATTTATATTATAAACAGACACAATTCTTTGCTTGGTTTACTGTTTTAAAATAATTCAATCTTACTAATATATACTACTTACTAAATGCGAAAGTTTGTGGTGATGTGGCTTATGTACCAGAATAATACCTAAGCCGTGAGAAAACCATCGTGGCACAGCTAGTTTATAACATGTAAAAAGATTAATCATCAAAAATACTACGATTTGAAAAAGTAATTGATATTAATTATTCATTGATTACTTTAAAATCACAGATAATAATATATTAGTAAGTATGTTATGAGAGAAAGGATGTTAGTTATTTAATATTTTCCCAGATAAGTATTTAAATTTAGAGGATCAACGAACGATTATCAAAAGTATTTTCCTAATAAAGCGATAAACTTTATTTAATATGTCAATAAAAAAACAGAAGTTCCGTAACCCAGAGCTGGTTGATTAATACTGGTCATTATAGAACATCATAACAAGGTGTTTATGTCAAAACAAGATTAACATTTGTATCATTTGAATTATTTAAAACTTTATCAGAAGTTAGAGCTATTAAATCTAAACGATTATAATTGTATGATAATATATTTATTAAGTTGTCGTTATATCCCCATTAACTTTCATAGATAAGGTATTTTATCATTATACTAGCTGCGCTCCGCGGTTTCACCCGCGTGGCTCCGCTCTTGTTGGTCTTAGCGTAATGATATAGCCTTCCTCGATAAATGGGCTATCTAACACCGAAATAATTTTTCAAATCGGACCAGTAGTTCCTGAGATTAGCGCGTTCAAACACACAAACAAACTCTTCAGCTTTTTTAATATTAATTATAGATTAATTTACAATGAGTCGCCATTAATATGTTTATAACTAGATTCGTGGAACTTAAGTGAGAGTAGTTGTAACGAGAAGGTCGACGTTAATCATAAAACTATCCTAGTACATATTTTATCTATAGATACACGGAACCAATGACGCTCTAATAAACAAGGTTTTCCTATTAAGCCGTAAGTGTAGCCAATTCATGGTGTTATCAGTTTTATGGTTATCTGTGGCAATGTTTGGCCAGATTTGTTTGATCTGTGACGCCTGATAAACGTATTACAAGTGTAATCGACAACACTTAACTCTATTTTAATATATTGGCCTTTGTAGTTATAAATCATATTAATGTGTGTAAACTGTTTATTACAATATTAAATATGTAATATTTCTTTTATTAATGACATTTTAGGAGTAAAATACAGCTTTAAAATTGGTTAAAAATATTAATCATTTTTAATAGAGTTATGAAATGAAATACATTCATTTTTAATATATTTTATATGCAATAAACGAAACACAAATATTAAAACTATTTGAATTTGGCAGTTATTACAATGCGAGGCGATTTCAAATTTAGTCAAAACGTTTTAAGAAAAACATTCAATAAGAACGGAAAAACAGAGGCTTTATATTTCTAATAAGGTGACCCTCGTTAAGCTTCTATAGAAGCGATTAAAATAACAATACACATTCCAACAAGTCAACGAATGATAAATGATATTCTAGTTACTACATGTCGTTCACTGAACTCGATCATGTCCGAATTGAGCTCAAATAATGCGGTTTCATGATTGTTTTAGTTTGCGTTGAAATAATTTGAATCTAATTCTGCTATCATTTTGATATTCATGTTTTATACAAACAATAGTATGGGCTTGCGTTATAGTTCGAGATAAAACATTTTTCTCGCAATTAAGCATTGCTTGCATTCATTGCATTGCATTCATTGAATCCAATACAATATACCTAGTTGCTAATAAAGAAAAATAATTTAAAAATATTAAGATGCTTTTTCCCTACCGTTAGAGTCGGGATGATAAGTCATTTGCAAATTATTAAAAAAAAAAAAACTTATCATTTAATAAAAAAATAAACCATATTGTAAGTAGTTTCTATGGGGATTTTATAATCTGTTTCGAGGTTAGATCCGGTTGCTTGTCATTAATTATTTATTTATACACATATGACGATTGTATTGATGAATTAATCTCTACAAGCTATACTTTGAATTTCCTAATTACGTAAAGGGGAAATCCTACGATTATGGAACATACAATTTTCCACTTAAAATTAGTCTAATTTACGTTTTTTTAACATGACGTTAGACAAGAATGCCGAGATTATAATTCTACAAAGACATTGTTTGTTCAAATTCAAATCATTTATTTGTTAGAATTGCGATAATACAGAATATCACATCATTTTAAATAAAATTGTTACCTACTTAAATATTGAGTGAAGAATATTCCTAAAATTATCTCATTACATTTGCATACTACACTTCAGTAACCATCTCTCCCTATTAAACAGAGAATAATACAGATATATTTTAATCTTTCAGAAATATAATATTATTAACAAAAATTAAGTATGAACTTATTAAAAATATCATACTAAACGTAGTTAAAAGTTCATAAAACTAAATTCAATTGTTTCTCGCCTATGCGTTTGACTAAACACCGTACTAAAAATCAATTTTACGTGATTCTCCAAAAAGCAGATTTTCCGTGGAGGCGTGATAATCGTCGTTTCCTAGTACATTATAACTGTAATTACATAATTATATGTACTCACATCGTATTCATTGTCATCAGATTGCCTCTTTGTTATTGATATCAATAGGATATGAATAGCAATCGTAATTATCTACTGCGAAGAAAAATATGCAAAGGATGTATTTACATCCGTAAATAGAATTGATGTTGATTGAATAATCGCAGAGATATAGTAGGCTTTTGTAGGTCAATAAGAGGATTTTGTACACTACTGTCTTTATTCTTATTGTGTTGAAAGATTCATTTGATCATGCAAATTTAAGACACTTGGCTTTACTACTTACTTTAATTCGGTTTATCGCAAGTAAGTTTTGGAAATGACACCATTTAAATCGAAAAGGCGAAGGCACTTATTACACACTCAATCTTATTTTGAAAAAAGTGCAGTCGGATAATTATCAAATAGTACCTAACACATGTAGATTATGTTTAGTTGTAGTATAAAAAATCAATATCCCGTAAATTTTATTTGGACATTTATCATCCATAATAACAAGTACAAAAGAAAGTGTCCACAATGAAGTCAAGAGTGAGGAATAACGACAATGTAAATGCTTCGATTTACATTAATGCATACTTAATATTCTTGGTAACACCTTGTATTGCGTTTGAGACCAGTTGACTCCAACTCGCCTCCAGGGATCGCTCTGACCTCAGCACAGGGACGAACTTACTGAATAATGCACCAAACTTAACGATAACAACTTTTTCTATGAGAGTGTGTGTTTAAGATCAACAGAACTTCTTTGAATTGTAAACAAATCGTTTCGAATATTTTCCTGGATATATTCTAACATAAATACTGGAGAGAACTGCACAGTAGGTATTCAAGTTGAACTAATTTATAAGTTGTGCAGTTATTTTTTGTGCAGGAAAAATCACATTTTAAAATAATGTCAGCATTAAAGTTGTAATTTGATTTATAATAGTTATAAGTTTTTTACAAAATATTTAAAGTTCTAAAGGTATCGTATAACATCTTTGAATCCTATTATTTTTAGAATACGTTCGATACGTCCCTGTTGTCAATTTATAAATGTTGACGTTTGACTTTGTAAATGAAACACAATAAATGACTCTTTTCTTTCATTTACTGTGGTTTAAGAAGAGTTCACACTGATTTGCTGACTGATTACATATTATGGCACTGACTTACATATTATGGCAATGTTGTTTATTTTACATAATATGAATTAAGCATGGTGTAAAAGTATTTTTGTTTCATTTCGTTGTGTTCTATACTTTATAGTGTTACAGTATTTCTTATTTTGTTCGTGCTTATTCTATTAAGCTTTTGTGTACTAAGCTTAAGGTCAGAGACAAAAACAGTCATGAAATAAATTGATCATTGCGAATTTAAATGAAGTCAATTACTGTAAGATTGAGTCAATTATGATGTCAATGATCACGTGACTAATGTTGATCTGATTATAATATTTGCACGCTTTCTCAGAGGGTATTTAACTTAAAATTATTCTGATAGTTTTTATCAATATTCCTTCTTGAAATTATTCTGTTTTTACCAGTTTTTCCAGCCTGGTTAATGATTAGTAACAGAATGTTCTTTTTATTAATTTAAAAGAACATCATTGTAACACCGTGTTAAAATGTACAACGATAAAAGTTAATTTAAATTTGAATTTTGAATACTTTAGATAACTTTTGCTTATAAAATAATATCATTTAAACTTTGGAACTTTAGGCACATCACTGAAATGACTATTGATAGAAAAGTCAATCAAACGTTTTGTCAATCAAAATGGTGATGAAGTAATTAAACCGAACATAATGAATCATATCTTTCATTATAATAAAAGGACAATAATTTATTTTAGCGAGCAAGATAGAGTAATCAAACTTTTCTAAGAATATTTAAATGATACAATAGTAATATAAATTTGTATAAAAGGCAGGTGCTTTTTATTACTAGCAATTTGGCGTGCAATTTAAGTGATTAAACTTTTGTTCAATGAAGTTGAACTTAGGTTTTTCAATTATAAATGATATCTTAGGTATGTGGACGAGGTCCTTAATTGGTCTACTTGACAGGCATATTCTGTGTATCAAAAACTATCAGTCAAATAAATTTCATTTGGTTATCAAAAGTATGAAGGTGATGCAAAAAAAATAGATAAAAGTTAATTTAATTAAAAATTGCCATGACCACTTTTCGATAGGCAAGCAATTATAGGGATATTTGTTTATAAAAAATATTTAATAAAAAATACGTCTCATCTGGTTATCAGATCGGTGAAGGACAATCTCCCACGGGCTCTTAGACCATTATGTAATTTCGAGTAGTACCTACCTACTCGTTTAAGAAGCATAGATAACATCGAAGCGAGAAGTTATGTGTTATGATTCAATTTGATTTTTTGTGAGATATCAATTCACAGGATGTCTATTACAAGGAGATGAAGATAAAAAACTATGCATTAACGATATAATTATTGTGACTTGTTGAAATCTACGATGACTGTGCACATTGGGAATGAGATATTCCTTCGTATTCATTTTGTAATATAGAGCTATGGTATAATATAAATTACACGTAAGAGATGTAAAGTTTGTATTTAATATCAAGGATGATTAGTAAAAGTTTAGTTTATTGTGGAAATTTTGTAGGTATCATTTTATGGCTGAATTTGAATATTTAAATAAAAAATGTGTGCGTATACTAGTGTACACACGTAAGAAGTGAAACTTCTTTATGACCTTATTTTTCAAAAAAATAATTTACTTTATGCAACTTTACAGAAATACGTCGAATCACGCGTGGTAGGGATAAGAAAAAGATGGCGCGTAACGAAAAAATGTCACGCGTAACGAAAAAATGTTACACTAAATTTTTTTCCAACCCCGATAAAGAAGTTTCACTTCAAAAAACTCACAGGGTTAAATTGCATGCCGAGGGGGTCGCGGAAGAATTCCAAGCAGTACCTTCCCGCGGCCCCATCATTAAAGCGGCTCGACGGAACACAGTGGGGTTTTAGTCGGTAAGAATCCGACATAACCCACGGCTCCTTTCCCGGGGGCCGTGGGTATCTTTGGAAGATTTCCCCACTTTAAAAAAAAAAGGGTTAAATTGCATTCCGAAGCAATTTTTCATGCAACGTATGCAAAAAATATCAAATTAAATTATCAAAGTAAAATACCATAATTACAGCTAATCATCGTCCAAGTAAAATTGAAAAATGAAAATCTACGAATAAAATTGACCACAATGTATTTAATTTTCAATTAGATTCCTACTTCTAACTTCACCTCTACATCAAGTTCAATTTGTACACTTCTGCTTACTTAGCTAATGTAAGTAACTATTGAGTTGCTTTTAAACGATACTTGACTTGTCTGTGTTTATTTTGAAACGTAAGACAATACAATATCATGTATTCTTGAATTGTGTGCAATTTATTGGCTGAAAAATTGTTTTAATAAAATCTGAATATAGTAATAGATGTCGTTTTTGATATTAATATTATATGTAAATATTATAATGTCATATACATTTAAAATAATCAGGAATTTAAATATATAGACTCTTTAAACTTAAAGTTCTTTAGTGAATTATTATTTTTCTAGCGTAGATTAAACGCAATTATTATGTACACACGCGAGTGCAGCCACAGCATCCAGCTAGTGCGAATATATTTTCGATAATACAGCATGCAAATTGCTGCAACTAAATCTTTCTATCTCCTACATAATCTAGCTCAAAGGCATTCCTCGGTAGCCGCTTTTAAGCTAAACTAAACCCAGGAAACATTTTAATCAGTGTTCTTGAATTTTCTAAACGTACCGCTATCATTATATCACATCGCAAATTAATATAATTTAAAGCACTTTGAAATTATGAGATAATGCTTCTGTTTAAGATCACGAAATATCGTCATTATGATGTAAACTTGAAAATTATTGATTCCTTAATGAGTTCATTCTCAAAAGATCGCTTATTTAAGTTATTACGTATATGCTATGGGAAGACTTTTTATGATAAGTAGGTAGGTATACATTTTACCTTAATTTTATCATTTGCATAGATAATTTTATCATTTGTCATTTTTGGGCATGTGGTAAACCGTAGGTACCTATAATATACTTACTGCTCTATATTATATTTTTCTCATAGAAAAAAATCTCGGTTGAACTGATTCAACTAAAAGCAGAATACTAAAATTTTCTTAACAATTTCTTGTTTATAGAACACAAAATGCTCAGAGAAAGTATGCCAAAGCAGCATCATGGATATCCCTGGTCGAGGGAACACTCCCAGGAGTCCAGAAGAAGTCTTCAAAGATGCACAGACCTTTATACGACAGTACTTCTCTTCTATAAAGAGGTTCGTTATTAAATTTAACTTTATTATAGGTATAGATTAATAGTTAGGTATATTTAAGAATTGATTTGTATGGTAAAGCAAATTGCAATGATGAAATACTTGGGGAAATTTGTATTTTTATTTATAAGCAATGTTTTAAAAGGTAGAAATACATTTTTTTTTCGTAGAGAAAGCGATTCATAAGATCCTTAAGTCTTTTATTTTATAACAAAATTTTTAACACATATTATGAAAAAATCGTTCCAAAATTCTTTAAAGAACTATCACAAACCTCTAAATTGTCCATAGAGAAAATTCTGACGCCCACTTGGCAAGATTACGTGAGGTCGATAAGGAGATACAGGCAAGTGGAACATACCAGCTCAAGACTCCAGAGCTGGTGTTCGGAGCTAAGTTAGCGTGGAGGAATGCTACGAGGTGTATTGGCAGGATACAGTGGAAGAAATTACAGGTACATACATAATTATGTTATTTTTCGTATTTGGTATGATAAGAAATAATTTTATCCCAAACTCTATTACACCTCTTTCAAAAGTCTAAAATTGACACAATAGCTTTTAGCTGTAGGTATCTGTTAAATCGCTGCTTATTTGTTCTTTGACTATTCACTAATTAGTAGATATTTTAATAGTGTCTTAAAATATATAGGGAACAACTTCTAATTCGATATTTACAGCCCATCAAATATTATTTTGAATATAAACTAGGACAAATAGGATATACATATAATAACAATAAATATGTCACTTAAAATCTTATGTTTGAAATTGATAACTAACCTTGTTTTCTGTCTGTTTGGTTTCTTATTATGTGAGATTTATCAAACATGCTCATTGTATAATACAATAAGAAGTTTAAAAGGCTCTTACTTACAAATTGTAACCGTAACCACTAAAACTTTTAACGAGCCTAATCGCTAAGCTTCATAACGAGAAACAAAACAACATTCGTGTTGTATAATAATTATAGTTATACAAAGTTTTAGGTATATTCAGGTTACAGGTATATAAAATTATATCTACCCAAATATTATGTTTCGACATTTATATAGAACAGCGTTTCCCAACCTGGGGTCCGCGGACCCCTAGGGGTTAATCTGGAATAATCTGTCAAGAGATGAGTGGCTAATCGAATTCATACAAAAACACTGTAAGAAATCAATCAATTTTTAAAATAATATAGGTTGACTTAATACGAATAAGTTTGTTTTGGGGGTCCGCGGACCATGATAAGGTTGCGCTAGGGGTCCGCGGATCATAGTAAGATGGCGCTAGGGGTCCGCCTTTGGAAAAGGTTGAGAAAGGCTGATATAGAAGATGAATGAAGGCGTATGATTGAAAGGCCATCAATTAAAGTCAATAAAAACACACATAGAAGTTTCTGTTATCTGTGCACATAGACCATACATAATACATTATACTATGTACAGAAAAAGTAGATCCACAAAAACTTATTATGATAATAATAAATCGTTGACGGTATTAAATTACACCTTTACTATTCTTAACAATTTAGACGTGCATATTGTACATTACAGTAATCTTATTAAAGTTTGTAACTTAAGTTACTCTGAAGTGCAAGTGATATAGTCATAAATTATACATTGCATATGTATGTGTCTTCTTTATATTCAGTTTAAATAGGCAAAAGTTAGTTTATAATATATATAAATATATTTAGAGGTGTGTACAACATTTGTGTTGTGTGTGGACTGCTACCAAGAAGATTTATGGCTACAGGTACAGCTACATCATATATGGCATTCATTCACTGAACTTTTAAACCATTAGAGTCGAATTTGTCTATTTATCATAGCAGCTATACAATATACATGTAGGTATCCTTAAGAGTTAAGGGACTTTTAAGAATTGAAAAATCCCATATTATAACTATTTTTTCCAGATCTTCGACTGTAGAGAAGTAACTACCGCAAGTGGAATGTTTGAAGCGCTCTGCAATCATATCAAATACGCGACAAATAAAGGAAATATAAGGTAATAACTCTATTTCTGGCTCACCTACGCATTTGTATGGGCATACTGATTTATTATCAAGCTATTTATCAAAACGGGGCACTGGTAGTAAAATATAGTTATGTCATGTGTTGTTCGTAGTTTTTGCACGAAAACGCAATACATTTACTCTCGTAGATGTTATATTTTACTTTAATAGGTTCTAAATAGGAGAAATACTTATAAATACAAAGTAGTTTATTAATAGACAAAGTTTTGTCATTAGCGATATTGCCTAATCAAAAAGGTTTACAGAAAAAGATGAATCTTAAAACTATAATTCTATTATAACTTTTACAGATTTATAATAGAATTCTTGGAAGGTTCTTTAATTTAATAATGAGAAACAAACGAAAGTTGTAAATCACATCTTGAATACTAAATCAAAAACAATTCAATTAAAACAAATCTTGCATGCAAACATAGTTTGAGATCTTTAGAATTTACTTAAGATATTTGCAATTAACAGGATCTACATAAACATGTAGATCCTGTTAATAATTTAAACTTTTTCTTCTCATTTATTTGTCAAATGAATTGCGATATGAGGATAAACCATCAGGATTAGAATAGCAAGATCACAAATAACGACGGTTCTCGAGGAAAGGTTTAATGCACCTATCCTTCCTACTAATATTATAAATGCGAAAGTTTGTGAGGATGTGTGTGTGTTTGTTTCACGCAAATACCTACTACTGAATTGATTACAATGAAATTAAGCACACATATAGAGGGTAACTTGGATTAACACAAAGGATAGGTTTTATCCCGGAAATCCCACGGGAACGGGAACTATGCGGGTTTTCCTTTGAAAACGCGAGCGAAGCTGCGGGCGGAAATCTAGTTTTTTATAAATTGCTAAATTTTACAGAGCGCGGGCGAAGCCGCTACCCGAAGCTACTACTAGCATAATAGCAATTAAAGGTTTTATTCAATTTATATTGAATACCTATACACCAGGTAATCCTCAGTCCGTTTCAGGTCAGCGATAACCATATTCCCGCAGCGCACGGACGGCAAACACGATTATCGGATATGGAACCCACAGCTCATCACCTACGCCGGGTACCTCGAGCCGGACGGCACCGTGCTCGGTGACCCCGCTAGAGTTGAATTCACTGAGGTAAAGCATACAAGAAAAGAGCAGAAATTGAGACGGAAATTTAAAACTCCGAAGCTAATATAGGTAGTAGTTAATATAGGCGTCGCTCTGGTCTGGATGAAATTGATGAGAATTTGAACAAGCTTTTTGGGAGCTAGAAATGATTTGATTTTGTTTAATGAAATTGCAAATCAGAATGTTAGATGCCTCTTGCAATGTTCTTATATCATGAATAAAAATATTTAAAAAATGGAAACCTAAAAAAAAACAAATTTAAGTAGTGCGTAGGTAGTGTTCAATTTCTTACACAGTTCATTCGACCACAGTGTAACAAATGAAAAAAAGTTTCATGTTTCAGAAAACTTCAATTATTATTGCTTAAAAAACACAACTTACAATATGCTTCTCTGTGTGATTAAAAGATTAGGCCTTCTAGCATTTAGTAAAATGGTTTGCAAGCTGATGCGATGTGCTTCGTTACGGCACCTGAACAACCTCGTTATGTAGTTTTGATACAACATTTAAATTAATTGTTTTATTCACGGCTATGCTTTCTGTACTATAATTTGTAGATTATGTTTATCGCATAATAACACCATTCAATAGAAGTATTATTTTGACGTGACAACGTCTTAAATTAGGTTGCGGCTGGGAGTCACTTATGAAAAAGTGTAACGCTCGGTAACGTTACGATGAGTCACCGAACGAGAGAGAGGCCCGCCGAATGCCTTGCGTCTCTCTCCCACTCAACTATGATCGAGAAAAAGACGTTGTCACGTAAAATCTTCGCCCGTAAAACCGACTTTACAGGCAACCATTTTTTTTTAATAGTAATAATTATTGATTTAAAATATAATCCATACTAATATTATAAATGCGAAAGTAACTCTGTCTGTCTGTCTGTTACTCAATCACGCCTAAACTACTGAACCAATTTGCATGAAATTTGGTATGGAGATATTTTGATATCCGAGAAAGGACATAGGCTACCTTTTATTGTGAAATATGTACCACGGGCGAAGCCGGGGCGGACCACTAGTTGATAATATTTTTTTTAAATCAGTGAGTTCGATTTCAAGAGAAAATTCAATTTTGACGCGTTCACTATAACTAATGCCTTTCTATATATAATATAGATAATTTCATATTAATATACCTAGTTATTATTTCATTATTATTATTTTAAAACAGTTGTCTTATTTGCAAGATAAACTAATACTGCATATTCTACATTAATACGTAACAAAGGACCATTAAATAATTCAAATTACCTACCGGAATATATACCGTAATGTTTTATTTTTAACAAAAGGATAAAATATGTTTTATTCAAAAACTTTCCCATGTATTGTACTCAGATGGTCAATTAGGTAAAACCGGCTATTGTCTTAGTTTAATTACACTTTAACCATTGTGTAAAGGAAATTAGATCAGCTGAGATTGTATCGAAGGCCATGAACCGTTTGATTTAATACTTTTTGGAAGTTCGATCAATGAGTATTATACCTGTAATTAGTTTATTATTTTTTTAATAAAATAAATTCAGGATATTTATTTTTCTTGGTTTGTGTAATTTAGTTTTAATTAATTATGAAATTTGACTTCTCATTGTCTACTTTACCGAGTTTCTGATGTTATGATTTTGAAAAATTAAATAAAATAATATATTGCTAAATTGCTTCAAATATGATTCTAGATTTGATCAAAGTGCATTTTGCCGAGGGACAAAATAAGCTCAATAATCCTGCACCTATATTAAAATTTATAAGTATAATTCTCTTCACAGTAAGGTCCTTAAAAATTGAACTGATCACTTTCCAAAAATGTCATAGACAAACATGCTCAGTCCTACAATTCTTGTAGGTATGTGTCCAACTGGGTTGGAAACCACCACGTACAGCATGGGACATCCTGCCCCTGGTGCTGTCAGCTGATGGGAGAGACCCTGAGTTCTTTGAGATACCTCGTGAGATCATCATGGAGGTTAATATTGAACATCCCAGGTTAGTTTTAGTTATGTAATCTAATATTTGTAAGAACTTAGCCCTTTTTATGTTGTGCTTTTTTGACTATTTCTTTGGTATGGAGAATGTCGTTATTATTCTCTGTTAATTATTAATTATATCAAACTGTCTTGATTTTGGAAATTAATTGAATGCATGCATTAATGAATTGCTTGAATAAATTGATTGTACTTACGCAAAAAAAATCATTTATCACAGACAAAACGTAAAGATGACGTGAATTAGTGTAATGATTTAATTTTAATTTCAATCTTACTACCAAACTTGTTGTTTTTCTCTAGAAGAAGCCAGTCTTTCCCTCTACAAACGAACTAGACCATTGAATACACCTGTCCTTTCCAGCTACGACTGGTTCATAGACCTAGGTCTGAAATGGTACGCTCTACCAGCGGTGTCCAACATGCGGCTGGACTGTGGTGGTCTGGAGTTCACAGCCACTGCCTTCAACGGCTGGTACATGGGCACGGAAATTGGCTGCCGGAACTTGTGCGACTCGAATCGATTGAATATTGTTGAGGTGTGTATTTGCGTGAAAATCAATATACTTATATATAAAAAAAGTTTTGATACTAAAATGTTTTAAATATTATTTGTTTCTTTATTTTGTTGTTTAATTGGCCTTGGGCATGTATCGCTCACCTATTGATTTTTATGGTTGAAGATTTTTACCTAATGTACCTTAGTGAGAAGAGGTATAGGTACGCTTGATGGTGTTTTCTGTAGAATTTACGAAAGATTACAAAAAAGTTTTATTGAGATAAACTGCAAAGTATGCTTTGAAATAAATTAGATAATATTTGTAATCACTGTTTTAACTACCATTCAACCAATAACAACATAGATTGATGATGATGATGATAAAACATTATTTTGTTGTAGTCGGTAGCAATAAAAATGGGCTTAGACACGAGTTCGTACGTCTCCCTTTGGAAGGATAAAGCTCTTGTGGAAGTGAACATCGCCGTACTGCACAGCTTTCATAGAGATAATGCATCTATAGTTGATCATCATTCGGCATCGGAACAGTTTATCAAACACTTGGACAACGAAAATAGAAGCAGGTATTTTTATTTTTATGGCCTATTATGTAAATTTTTCTTAAATAATAAAATATTGACAGATATTTTTAAATGTTGCGTACAGGTAAATTAGCTTGGAGAAATTTTTGCATATGTAGTGGTGTG
>CAJQZM010039367.1:25362-37685 GCA_907164665.1 Colias nastes | reverse complement strand
AATTACTACATCTCTTTAATTAAGTGATGACCTTATATATTTATGTACTTTCTCTTATCTGTATTTATTTGTTATAATTATTATTATGTATATAAGTATACATTTATTAATATCGCAAAATGTATAGTTACTATATTTTATTTATATTCTGAATTTCCTGGTTATCCTATTATTAGTACGTATTATACCTACATATTTATTTATTTTTTATCTATTTATTGCTTCAGTGCTTCAGTATACACCACCTACCTGTATTCGTTGTTTTTGTCATTGCTTTCCTTGGTTGGGTTACCTGGAAGAGATGGCTCTGTAGCCATAAGGTCGCCCATTGTGCAATTTATGTGTATTCTTTTTTATGTAATGTCTGTAATTTGGTGTGTACAATAAAGTTCTCATTCATTCATTCATTCATTCAAAAATAGTCTTACATTACAATCACAATATAAATAAAATAGTCCCATTCCCATCATCACAATATCAATAAACAGACCAACGGAAAAAAATAAAATATGAAACGGGTTCCCTTGGGCAAGAGCTGGAGTTAAAAAATACTTTCTGGACGCCAGCCAACGTCTGATAAAATATAATGCATTTTAAATTCCTGAATGCACTACACTATTTGTATGAGTGTGTTGAAATTGTTGTATTTTAACTCCCTTAGATATGGAAAGCGTTCGTGCATCACTGTTTTTATGTTACATTCGATGCCAACTTGATTTAAAATTAAAACGTATGATATGAATTGAAAACTGTGTCGTCTCTATATAAGAATTTATGCGGGTATTTTTGAAGTGTAAAGTCCTGTGTTCCCTAGTGGGGTAAGGGGCAGATGCATTATGCACACATCTGTTTCACTAATCGATTTTCTTTAGGGACAAGTAGGTGATCAGCCTTCTGTGTCCTGCCAGACCGGGTCATTTTTTTTCTTCGTCTCCGGGAATCGAACCCAGAACCCCTCGGTTCTACGCTCACGCGTCAACCACTGTACCAAGGAGACGGGCGAATGCGGAAATGTGGTATTTGGGAATACCCTAATAGCATGTGGTACTCGTAGTGGTGGTCATTCGAAGTTCTACGACAGGACGCACGTCTTGTCTTGCATTTGGTAATTCTTGTATCCAGTTTTAACATTATAACGCTGAAACAAAAAAAGATAACATCAAATTTGTAACTAATGAATATAAATCGGTATATCAAAATCAATTACGTGACAATCAATAATATTATTTTAAATTCAAAATATGAACGTAGGAAATAAATTGTTACTAATATTTTATGAAATTTAATGAAATGAAAAGAACATAATATATGCGAGAATTTTGGTTATATTATATTTGTGTATGTGGCACAAATATAATATGACCAAAATACTCGTAGATAGAGTTAATAAGCCACCACATAGGTAAGTAATTAATGATTTCGTACATAAAGAATTAATGACTGCTTATATTATTATATTTTACAAGTATTTAAAGTATGTTATTTATCTTACAAATGTGTATAATGTTTACAAGTACATATTAGCCTTGAAATGAATACTGAACACGGTGCATATTATAATAAGGTTTCCTTAAAGCGATTATCAATAATCAAGTTAAATAGTTCTATACTTTCTGTCATATTGGAATTTTATCTTTCAACAATTTCATGGTAAGTTAGTAGTTTTACTTTTTTAAATCTCTAAAGAAATAATATAAAAACAATAATAATGTCAAGAACAGTTTTATAGCTCCTACGAATTCGACTGTAAATAATTAAACGCAATGAAATAAACATTCGATAAACTTGCTTTTCGAAAGAACAACCATGTATCTTCGCGAAACGGGAATGAACTAAAAAACGTAAGAGAAAATAACGTACGTACATATTGGTAAACAGATATACGTACTAGTCACATATCCTGGCCCCAGTTGACTTGGGAAGCTTAAAATGTAAAATAATATAGCTGATATTACTCGGTAAAGACAACTTTCTGATAGTAAGACAATTTTTATAAGGGACTAGCTGCGCTCCGCGGTTTCACCCGCGTGGCTCCGCTCCTGTTGGTCTTAGCGTGATGATTTTATATAGCCTTCCTCGATGAATGATCTAACACCGAAAGAATTGTTGAGATTAGCGCGTTCAAACAAACAAACTCTTCGGCTTTATAATATTAGTATAGATACAATCTAAAATTGTAAGTTTTTCAAATTGGTCAAGTTTTCGAGTCAGCAACCAATCTCTTTCCTCTCCATAATATTAGTTTAGATAAAACCCTTTCTAATGGCTGAAATAAACACCAAATGTACACGATCATTGTTAGGTTTAAACCCAAGATCGGGTATGATGTCTGATAGCTGTGACCTTGATAGCAATATTTACTTTGATCCCGTTTTGAATTATTTGAAAGGGCTTGAGATTAAATTTTGCTTTGGTGGAGAATTTAGTGTTGGTTGTTATTTTGGATGATGAATGTGTTCTTTTTATTAGATGAAGCATCTGTTTTATAAAATCACAAAATATAGGTTAAAAAATATTTTTATCATCTGCATTAGGAATGTTTGTAGCTAAAGAATTATTTTCTATGTTTTTATATACTAACCGTCGAACGTCTGGATCGAATTTGATAGGCTTTGTCATGCAGATAGAATAGGTACCTGCAAGTTGTGCCGCTTTTTCTAAAAAAAGCTTGTTTTCTATGTCTCGATAATAATCGCCACGTATAGATGAATTCGCGTCCTGCCACTAGTTCAAAAATAACACTCAATTACTTTGACTTATTTATTCCGTAAAAAATTACACTGGGGTACTTTGTAAACAGCTGAGTCAGGGTCCTTAAGTGGTTGAGGGGTGTGTTCACACCCCATTGCCTCAGTAAATAAGTTTGTGTTACAATTTGCACTACGTAATATAACATTTGGTTTAAATTTAAGATCTTAGTACATTAAATGTCAAGATGATGATGATTATAATGCATTTTCATAAGGAAGTTATGCCTTATTCTTCAAAGTTTTTTTTCTTCTGTGTGCATCTCAGTTGTGACCTTTTTAAATTAATACTTTTTCATTAATAATCCTTGCATAAATTGTATATTATATTTCCTTCCATATTATGTTTGTTTATTGTTAGTTAACTGAGCGAGATGTTTAAGATAAATGTAGACCTATATTAGGTACCCTACAAAGAACCTAAACCTTCGTTTTATTTGAAACCCTCTTCTTACTAAACAAGTTTTCATGAAAAAATATGATAAGAAATTGGAGCACCTAATTTACATAATATTTAGCCTCAATTTTGCCTTCAATTTGACCTTGCAAAGCCGTTATACGTGTCATTAAAAAACTAAAAACTTCCAAATCACGTTCCAATCCAAAATTAAAAATTGATATTTACACTAATGGTTCTGCATTATATTGGCAGCAAACAATACATGATAAATTAACTATTCGAGGGTTTGTGCATGACACTCGCTAACGAGGGTCGATTCGAACCTCAGCTGTTGAAATCTCATACATTTTCAACGTTTTAGAAATGTAGAGCTATATGGGTATTTAATTTCGTGTTATTGTCGATTTTTGTGTCACGAAACATCTATTATTTTTTGTAAAAAAAAAACTAAACCGCCTTACTCAGAACTAGACAAAATTTTAATGGAACCGGAAGGCACTAGCTTTCAATAAATGTTACCAAGGAATTATTCTTTTTTTCACAAAAAACTAAACCGCATTCAAGTAAGAACTAGCAAAATTTAAATGCAACTGGAAGGCACTATCTTTCAATTAATAACAAAAGAATCATCAAAATCAGTTTACCCAGTCGAAATAACTGATGTAACCGAATATAGTTGAAACGAGAAGCTCCTCCTTTTTTGAAGTTGGTTAAAAAATAAACACCTAATTAGGACTGTAATTGTTAGGCATAAATGGAGCGTGTGTTGGAGATGGTTAAGCCCATTTATTTAATGAGGCTATAAAGGTTTCCTCGTACAAATCGTTTGCTATTTCTTTTACTAGGTTCAGACCGTGTCAGCACTTTTGTTACCTTGATAAAAAAATCAATCGAGAGAATTTGTTAGATAAGATAAGAACAATGCAGTTATACGCCGGACTTACGGTATGAGAGGGATCGGTAATATCCGCGTAAGAATGTATGAATATATGTTTATTTTTTAACGCGAAATCCATTGAATAGATTGATAATAACGGGCAATGATATAGCTCAAATACCAGAATAACAGATAAGCTGTAGAAATATTTGCTGGTTCCTTTACAGGTACTCAGTAAATTTTAACCACTAGTTAAAAACTAGATTGATTCTCCGTCAAATCCGCCATTACAAAAGTAAATAGGTATTCACAACATAGCGCCTACTCTAGCGTTTCCAAAACTCTATACTAATATAAAAAGCTATTCTCTTCTATCTATACATTAAACTTTTCTCTCAATAAGTTTATCACTTTGTTCCCACTGCAAATGAAACTTCGTTCCGTAAACTATTTTCTCTACAAACCAAGAGTAATGAATGTTTCATCTGTTATAGTTAGCAGAACATTCCATCTCGCTCCTACCTTTGATGTTGAAAGAGATGCAAGATCAATTCGTTCTTTAGGAATTAATAAGCTGGAGCGAGGTGGGATGCGATATTCTGATCTGGGGTTACCATGCCGTCTTAAAGCAATATTATTTCCAGTGTGGGAAAGTGATGGCGCTATACGACGTATATAGCTCTGTCATTTATCCACACTGGAAATAATACTGCTTTAAGACGTCGAGTAAACTATTCTGGGTTAATTTATACAAGCGAATTTTTTAAACTGGCTGGATACAGGAGGTAGGTATGGTTTTTGAAAGCAGAACATTGATTGAAATAACGGTTAAATTTATTGTTCAAATCGAGTATAAACCGTTTAAATCGGTTCAGGTTTTAATAAGATTGCGCAGAACAAAGAGAAAGATGGTTGGCAACAATAAATAAGAATAAACTTGTATAATAAAAATAATGCTATAACAGACGGATAATTCAATTATTTGTAATACTGTACAGATGATTTATGAAGTTGTTTTAATTTGGCCTAAATTAAAAATAGGTACCTTAATTATTATTTCCTACCTAAGCTTGTAATATAATACCATAAAATTACGAAAAATGTGAATCAATTTTAATGGATTTAGATTGTATGATGGAAAATTTTAATTAAAATGAAGCGTTTGACCGAATAAGAACCTCAGAGTTTTATAAAAATTATAAAATCAGCAGCGACAGTAATTAACAATTTTACTGCAAGATTAAACTCGTGTTTTAAACGTTTTATGACCCACTTTTTCATGCAGGTTCTCGTTCCAAAGTAATGAAAAACTTTTTAAAGGGGTGTTAGGGATCCTTATTTTTTAAATGTTCTGCTTATCCATACATACTTATAATTATCAAAAAGTCTGTTTGTTTATGACTTAGCTTAACTACTGCACCAATTTAGATGAAATTTTTAAAGAAAATAAGTCAAAATATAATGTAATTTTTACTAGATATGTAGAAAGAAAAATTTTTGTCTGTGGTCTTTTTCACACGTAAAACCATGTGGCACAGCTAGTTAAAAGTAAATAACAAATGAAATACAATACCAGATATTTTCTTGTTGTGTTAGTTTCTAAATTGTTTATTTCTCTTATATCCAGAACCTACAAGATTTAATTTAGGATAAGATGAAGTTGCGTAGAAGGTCTGGGCTTTTGTTAATTAATCTCTTTATATTGTGTTTGTTCGTATAAATGTATTATAATAAAATAAGTAAAGAGAAAAATAATTTCATGTTTATTTAGGCTTTTCATGAAGATCCGAAAGACTTATCTTCTGCCACAGATAATATAATGCTATACTAGTACTTCTGCTTTGCTCTGACAATATATTTAATCAATATTATTGAAGTGAAACTTCTTTATCGGGGTTGGAAATAAATTTAGTGTAACATTTTTTCGTTACGCGCCATCTTTTTCTTATCCCTACCACGCGTGATTCGACGTATTTCTGTAAAGTTGCATATAGTGAATTATTTTTTGAAAAATAAGGTCATAAAGAAGTTTCACTTCTTACGTGTGTACACTAGTACACGCACACATTTTTTTATGGTAAGTAAAGTTTACAAAATATATGAGCTGATGATGCATATAAATTATACAGGGACGCAAAATACATATTATGAGTTAAATATAGCCTGTGTTACTCAGTACAAAGTATATTGATCTTTTGATATGGATCTAATTCAAAACATAAGTATAGATATATCCCTCGACATCGATTAGATCTTAAATCCAATACAGTCGAACAAAATTCCCATTTATCATAGAGCTGTGACGTTTACTAAAAACATCATACTAGCTATACATACATACATAGTATATATAGGTATACATAGTAACAGGCTTATCTGGTGTAGATTTTTTACACTACACGTCCTCTATTAGTGACGATTCGCTAGTTTTCACACTACAATCTTCACAGCTCGGATAGGGTTGCCAACAGCTGGAAATTAAACTTAGGGTTTTACTCGGATAAAGTTTAGGTAGTATTTAGGAATAATAGAAGGTAATTATTTTTCGAATCGGAAGAAAGGAAGGAAATTGCGTTATATAGTAAAATTGGTAAAATGTATCAGTTTCTAGATTGTTAATGCTTCATCATCATCATCATCATCAGCCTTTCGATGTCCACTGCTGGACGTAGGCCTCTCCTAATGCACGCCACTGAGCCCGGTCGTTGTTAATGCTTAACAAAAATCTATTAAATTTGACGAAATTAACAACATAAGACCTAACTAACCTAACCTAACCCCTGATTTTATTAATTTTTATTCGTAGTTCCAAAGTGACCATGAAAAATTCATTTTTTCTTGACTTTAAAATGTTTCTCTATTAGTAAAATACTTTTTCCATTCCACAAAATGATTACCACGTATTTCCAAACTGCAAACGAATTTCTTGATTGACAGACAGTTGCTGTTCACGTACAGATGTACAGATCGATTTCTGATCTCACTCCAGATTGTCTAACAATAGGTTTTTCGTTCCGCATCCCGTCGCGTTCTGACAGTCCGTCTATATTTGGATTTAGACGTATTTAGAGAAGAATTTTTGGTGATATCAAATAATCATGACGAAAACTCTTTACTTGAAGGGTATAGCTTCTCAGCCTTGCGACATCACTCGACATTTTTCGTTGTTGCTCCGCTCCTACTTGTCATAGCGTGATGTTAACATGTAACAGAGAAATAATTTTTCAATTCGAAGTAGTAGTTTTATATTATTAGAATAGATTCTTTTGCACTTAAATGTTCCTTGCAGAGAAAAATGCAATGATAAAATACAGAGCTATCAACGGATATCATTAGTTAACTTATGTGACACACTGACGATATTCTTATAAAATTTTTTCATGCATGCAACTTATTATAATGTATTTATAGTCGAATTATTATCTATAGCTATTCTTTATTGAAACGTGGATAATATCCAATTTGTATGTTTTATTTCTAGCTCTATTTAATACTCGAATTTTCTCTTTGGACCTTTTTCTCTAAATGCCTCTTCTGAAAAAATTAAATTCTTTATTAACATAGGCTGAAAAAAACATTTACACAAGTGCTACGAAATCTTTTCTTTCTCTTTCGCGGTGTTAACTTCTTAAATAATGATACAAATCTGAAACGCAAAACGAATCTAATAAATTTATCGGTCAATTATCTTGAATTTGCCGACAATTATCAAACTTTGAAGTTATAAATTCATAATGAGACGTGGTTTAATTATGGATTAATGAGAGAAATTATTAATTATTTTAACAGATAAAGCTTTCTTTTACTAGATTAAAAAGACTTCAATTAAGAATATTAATTTATGTAAAAAATATTCTATGTTTCCTTTTTTCTTATCCTTCTAGTATATTATGTATCTTTTTCTTTGTCATATTTTATGCACTTATGTTTGCTATAACATACAGGAAATAATATAATCGTTTAATTAAAAATAATTTAAGAAGTTAAGTTTGTATATGAATTTAATAATTTATTTTATAGCGCTTGTGACAGCCCTATATAGCGTGTTTTAATTGTTGCGGTAGGAAACCCGTATTTTCATGCATTGTGTTACAATTAGCGTCTAGGAATATACAACAAAGCTTAAACATAGTCTTAGTAGAGGTTTAATAATATATTATTTTGCTATTCATTTCATTTAAATTGAGAATATATTGTACTTATTTATTTGTAACCTTAGTCTATGAGTGCATTACGCTATAACCTTAAAACCGCTGAACCCATTTTGATGCAATATGACAAGTTGATAGATACAGATCAAAATGTAAACATGGGCTAGGCATTTTCATATTTCAAACATTATGATAAAATATATGAACGTTTTTCGTTAAAAATTAAAGAGTAATTTATGAATGCGTGCTGACAAGAAGAACAAAGAAGCGAAGTCGCGGGGAATGTTTGTCCTTGTAATGGAGAGACAATTAAAAAAAAAACATTGCATTGATACCCCATATATTCCTTCCCATGTAATTAATCCCACTGCATCCTCTTAATCCCACATGCAAGTTAAAAACAAATTCCACATTTGTACGAATACCTTAATTACAACAGAGTAGATTAAAGTTCAGAGCATTTTCGTTATCCACAAACAAGTTTATCATTAAACCGCAGGCAAAATGCATCTGATTTTGTTTTACTCTGCGATTAGCTCGTGGAACTAGTAATTATAAGAGAATAAAGGACTCTTAATTGTTACAAAGCTTTTTATATTATTACTAGCGGTCCGCCCCGGCTTCGCCCGTGGTACCTACCTACATGTTTACGTTTTTTTTTCATAAGAACCATCCTCGTACTTCAAGGAATAGATTCCGCAGCGCACGCGATGACAGAATTTTTATTAAGGAATTTTTTACACCTTGGGTTACATTATTGCATTTTTAGTAAGGATCTCTATTTTTTGAAAATGAAATATAGCCTATGTTGCTCAGTGAAGATGCAGCTTTCTAATGGTGAAAGAATTTTTGAAATCGGTCCAGTAGTTTATGCGTGAAAACCATACATACATATATACATAATTACAAACCTTTCCTCTTTATAATATTATTATTATAGTATAGATTTGCTTTGTTGTTCTTTTGTTTGTGGTTTCATCGAATTTGAATTTCGTAATGAGTAGGTTCTTTTGATAGATCATTCTACAAATTTTTACGTCTATTTTGTCTAATAATATCTGTCCTAGTATTCAAAAGAGGATGATTATATACTATGTTAAGATGTATGTATTTAATTTGATTTACTGATTTTGAAAATTCTTTTACTAGGAAAAAGTTACATTGTTTAACACTGAGATAGGCTTTATTTTGTAATTTATCATAGTTTATTCCACTTCATACGCAACCGGGAAGAAGGGCTAGTATAATATTATGTCTTTTACACAAAATGAATCGGTAAAAGATAGATATTAGGGCCTAATTAAAATTTGGTACGTAGTAAAAATAATAAATTAAATTTAATAACATGTCGTTACTCCTACACGAACTAGAAGTCTTGTAACTTTCTGTAACATAAACTTCACCTCTTAATAACATTTATACAGATAAAGTAACAAAGTTCAATCTCCATACAAATATAAGCTAATACGTACAAACTTCACATTTTCAAACAGCTAACTATACATGGTAACGAGTTGTGTCAAAGAAAAGGCATAACCATAAAGGCCTTGAAAATGCCAAAAAGACCTCCTCTATGCGATTCTTTCTTTGATCTTTGTGACATTAAGTCATTAATTAAAAAACACAGGCTATTTTCGTTGTTCGCGGTTTCTTTTTGCCTTTTACTAGAAGTTTCTCTGTTCCCTTTGGGGAATGTGGCGGGATTCAATTATTGTTTCTTTTTGATACAAAGGCTTGAGTAATATTATATATATATAGGCAATTTGTTTGTGATGGAAATAAACTAATTCTGCCATCAAAAAATTCTTACCATTTGAAAGCTGTAGGTATAACTCAGGTGTATTTTTAAGATATTGGTATTTTCTTCACAAAGAATTGTATGATATTATTATTTTAAATAAATTTTTGCATTATGTCTCTTTTTATTGATTTTTAACATATTATAAAATACATAATATTAAGTATATTAGGTATGCCTGGTAGAGATTGCTTAGCAATAAGGCCGCCTTTTGTACAAACTATGCCTTTCTTATGTATTAATGTTATTTTTGTCATAATTTAGTTTGTGCAATAAAGTGTTATAAATAAATAATATAAAACTATCCGTAGACGTTACCTGCGAACGAAAGTACGTCTTCTTTTGAAATATATTTATTTCATCCATTTTATTTTATTTTCGTTCATCCATTTTCAAATACAATACTTTATAGAAGAAAATAAATAGGTATATTTTGTTAAAGTCAGTAATCCTCTAATATTCGAAGACTTGAACGAGAGCCAAATTCCATTTCAATGCATTAGATTTGAGAAATTGAAATCTGATGTGAATAGCAATATTAGCCAATATTTACATGAATGTGTATAAACAAATACAAATTTAATGTATGTTTGTATATTAATATTAAAAATCCAATTATTATTCATGTAATCACTTATTTAAACTTAAACAAAATTGTTACACTAAGTTTTTTCTAGCCTAATCAAGTCTCATGCGTAAATAAAACAGAAACAGAAAATAAAAATGTTCATAATATTGTCTTTATAAATAACTCAGGCCCCGGAATCACAGACACAATAGAAAATCTATTGTGTCGTGGACCGATCGGGCCGTTCGGGGCTCAATGGGTTAAAAAAAATCAGAATATTCTGCCTTTATTGTATGTTTGTATACATTTTACACAATACTGAATGTAATTGAATGCAGTTACCAATGTATCGGTAGATGTCGTACAGAAAATATACACTCTATTTGGCATATACTATGAGACATAACGCAGACCAAGTCACATGCACAAGGTAGTTAGGTAATAAATTACTAGCGTAGTGAAGAGAAAACGACTGAATTTTCTTTTGAATGAGTTATGTTCTGTTTACATCAGTTGTAGGTGTTTGCAATGCAGCTTTTGCGATTGCAGTGATAAACAACCTTTTTTATGCTAATATTATAATATTTTAGTTTCTTAAATATATTACATATTTAAACCGTGACATAGCATTACGATATTAATAAATAAGTATTATATATTGTGCATATGAAATAGCAGCTAGAAATTTTAAGGGATTTAAAACTCGATTTATTCAATTTTTAACCCATTTTAATCATTGTTATGAGCGTAGTTGTGATCAACAACCTTTTTTATGCTAATTTTATTTAGTTTCTTTAAAATATATTATATTAAAATCCTGACATTGCATTACGACATTAATAAATAATTAGTATGATTATGCATATAAAATAGAGCACTATCTAGACATTTTAACGGATTTAAAACGCGATTTATTCTTTTTTGAACCCATTTTATTCATTTTTATGAGCGTAGTTACTGAAGATTGGCCATTGCTTGTCTGAGAAAAAATGCTAAGCAAAACTATACTTTATTCAGTAGTGTTTAAGACCTACACTCGCAGTGCAAAACTATTAGAGCCTACAACCAACGCTAAAATGAGTAGTTATAATGCAATTTCTGGAAAACAACACGAGAATGTTTGTGCAAAAATTCCTTCAGAATCAATATTGCGCAGATGTTGCAAGCAATTTTCATAATGCTGCACCTTTTTCTACTATTTTCCGATGCAAGCTACTGAAATGTAAGGTTGAAGGAACAATCTTTTATAAACTAATAATATTATCTATAAATTAAAATTTCACAGCATTAAGATCGTTATTGCTCACATTATTAGAATTTCTTTTACTACAATTTTCGCCTGAATTTTGATTTAATAAATTATATTTTTTTTATTCCAGGAACTGGTGACCAATAATTGTAAGCAACCGATTAAAGGTATAGTACTTAAGACATACAAAATATGTATTGCAAATTTTACATATCTTTTCTGGACTGTTAGATTCTAATAAAACAATAATTAAAAATACATCGAATACTTATCACTTTTAGTTATCAATTTTAATACGAAACATAAAGTAACATGCATACATTATAGAATATAATATCAAAATGAACCCCCAAAAGCTTACAAGTATTAACATTATAGACAAAACAAGGTAATAATGCGATACACTGTCGAATACCAAAATCAAACAACCCTCGAAACTACAATAGGATGACGACGTCAAAAGGCGTCACACAGAGCGAGCAGCCTCGCGAGGCAATTGCTATAACACGCAACAATGATATTATAAGTAAAAA
>CAJQZM010039367.1:6226-16815 GCA_907164665.1 Colias nastes | reverse complement strand
TTTTGTCATTTACTTTTTACGACAAATAATGGCTAATTTTCGAAGCGATTTTAACCAATACAGCATTAATCCTTAACCAATTAAATACCTTGAATACATTGTTCATTTAATATAGATCTATATGGCCTTTTACACCGTATGATTTAAGTGAATATTTTCGAAGATATTACAGATTTAAAAATTGCGGGACGTAGCGTTTGCGGTGGTACCGGCCGGCCGCCCGGCTATATATTTCATACCCGTGCGAAGCCGGAGCGGGCCGCTATGTTTTTATATATGTACAACGTTCACAGTTTTTCTGTAGTGTATTTAGTATCAGCATTGCACCTGTGCGAAGCCGGGGCGGGTCGCTGGTAATATTATAAAGCTGAAGAGTTTGTTTGTTTGAACGCGCTAATCTCAGGAACTGCTGGTCCGATTTGAAAAATTCTTTCGGTGTTATATAGCCCATTTATCGAGGAAGGCTATAGGCTATATATTATCACGCTAAGATCAACAGGAGCGGAGCAATGCGGGTGAAATCGCAGAGCACAGCTAGTATTATATATAGTAAAAGTTGTGTTATTTCACCTATGAATCCGTTTTCCTCCAAATAAGAAAATAATAGAATATTCTATGAGTCAAATTGCTTCCTACACACAAACTTCATATTTTATTATATTGCATTTCATATTCAGAGATTACTTCCCGCAGGATCCTGACCTTTGCCGTATTACTATAAAAGAATAGATAAAAGGTTTATTTCGCTTTTACGAGAGTACTAAAAATATTTTCTTGAATATTACAATCTTAAATGTGTGTATAATATTTAAAAACTCTGTAACTGCCTTACCTTCAATGTATACGAACTTAAAGGGTTCCCTAGGGGCCCATTCGCATATGAATGAAATTTATTTTGACCTTCAAAAACCTACTCTGAGCCAACGTAATAAGGTAGGTTTTCGTCCTTCAAGGATCTGTTAATTCGTTTTTAGGGTTCCGTAGCCAAAATGGCAAAAACGGAACCCTTATAGTTTCGTCATGTCCGTCTGTCCGTCTGTCCGTCTGTCCGTCTGTCACAGCCGATTTACTCGGAAACTATAAGTACTACAGTGATGAAATTTGATGGGAATATGTGTTGTATGAACCGCTACAAAAATATGACACTAAATAGTAAAAAAAAGAATTGGGGGTGGGGCCCCCCATACATGTAACTGAGGGATGAAATTTTTTTTTTCGATGTACATACCCGTGTGGGGTATCAATGGAAAGGTCTTTTAAAATGATATAAAGTTTTCTAAAAAACATTTTTCTTAAAGTGAACGGTTTTTGAGATATCAGCTCTCAAAGTCGTAAAAAGTATGTCCCCCCCCCTCTATTTTTATAACTACGGGGTATAAAATTCTAAAAAAAATAGAGGTGATGCATGCTAATTAACTCTTTCAACGATTTTTGGTTTGATCAAAGTATCTCTTATAGTTTTTGAGATAGGTTGATTTAACTGTAATTTATTATATTTGCTGCTACGGAACCCTTTGTGCGCGAGCCCGACTCGCACTTGGCCGGTTTTATTAAATAATAGAGTGAGGTGACCCATGGACGCGTTAAAAAAGGGCTATTTCCACGCTTGCTTTGCTTGTTTAAGTTTTCTTTGTGATTTTTTAAAATAAACTCGACCTAATTGCCTTTACTTAAGGTTGGAAGTTGAGTGATAATGCGGTTATTTCAAGATGTTATAAAATTATTTAATAGAGACTCATTGATGTAGTGGTTTCTTAGAGCATTATATTTGCTTCATAGTTACTTAATTTAGAATTTAATGTTGTGTTTTCTGATTGAGGTGACTTTTTTATAGCACTGTAGGAAGATTTTAAGCACTACTTCTTGTTACAGCTATGAAAAAAGGCTTTTTTCAAAAGATATAATAAAAGTATAGGTATGAATTATTTATTTATAAAATATTATTGTAATGCACCTCCACCTTAAGGTTTTATTCTCTATTCTCGGATATCAGTAAAAGATCGCTTTTAGTGATAAGACCGTCCTTTGTTCATCTTTTTAGATACCTATTGTTTCCCTTTTAATTATTGTCTTTTGGATGTACAATAAAGCGCTTTTCATTTTTCTTTCTTCTTTCAATAGTACATGTACCATCTTCTCTACATAATATACCTATAAAATTATCGTGTCACAATGTTAGTTACCATACTCCTCCGAAACGGCTGCACCGATTGTCATGAAATTTTGTGTGCCTATTTGGTAGATCTGAAAATCGGCCAACATCTATTTTTCATTCTCTTATTACTATCACTATTCTTATCACTTAGGGTGATAAGAGTAAGGCAGAACAGTTAGTATTTTATATTTAAAAGGCTTTATGCAACATCTACATTGGACCAGAGGCACGAGTAATTGAAAGGAAAATCTGAATATGACGTCATCATAAATCCAATATGGCCGCCGAGTTTGTAAGCTAATAAGCCCACACGAAACTTCAGAGGCTTAAACGGTAATCTAGATGGGTCCGTTTCTATAGTTTGCGAAACTGATTACGAATATTTCGCGTAAATACTGACCATAATAAGTGGCTTTAAATTAATTTTACTTCCTAGTGTTGTTAAGATGAACGTTTGTATGGATGGATGTGTTTGTTACCATTTTGGGTAAAATGGCCGATCGAAAGTGATTTAATTTGGAATAAAGATAATAATTAATTGGATTAGCATATCATTATTACTATAGTAGTCCAGAAGGTGGGCAAAGATGACAAGCGATTGTACGTGAATTGTGTTGCAGCATTAGTTACCCAAAAAAATCAAATATTGCATTTTAATACAATTCCCGTCCAGCCTATCGAAAAATCTCATAAGTGAGTATTTTTGGTTTTCAGTTTTCTTTTTAACCTCGTTATTACAAATATTGTAAATTCAATAGTTAATCGTTTATTCTAAAATATAACACGAGAAAAAAAAACGCGCATTTAAGATGTTTTTGATATACAAGTATGTTAAATAAATTATGTATAACACACGGTCTTTACGGTCGGTTTTACAAATTCTGAACATTTTCTATTGAAAGATAAGTTCAGTGACAATGAAAAATTACAAATAGCCTATTAGGGAAACTGCCGAGATGACTTGCCCTTAAAATTATAACATAATCTCATACATTAGTCAAATTTCATAGATCCGCGAATAACTTTATGACAGTGGGCTTCTATTTGAGCAGGGACCCTTGGCTTAACGCAGAAGTAACTTAGTTTGAAATAATTACAAATGTTACTGATCCCAACGTTTAATGAAATTCGAGTAATTGTTGATAGTTTCTGAATTGTTGTGGTATTAAATGTAATTGATAGTAGAATTTGATTTTGTGTGGAAATTCAGTACATGCGGTCTTGGGGTATAGATATTGGATAAGTATATAGGCAAAGCAAGTTTTTGTTATGTTTTTAGTGATAGGTAAGTCATCCGATTAATCGCAATTGTTTATTGTAAAACTTGATTATAAAATTAATAAATTATACCTATCTACATAAGAAAATATTATTTTTTATGATATTACTTAAAATAGTTGCATATTACTACTTGAGTCGCTACATTCCCAAATGAAGGTAATTAATATGTTTCGGACTCTTCCAGTCTTAAATTAAAATATACGAAATTGTTTTTAAATTTAAAGAACAATGTTATTTATTACAAGTTAAACCTAATGGACATTACTTGTTTACTTTAAAACAAAACAAAAACAGTGATTCCGTGCCCTAATAATTCTGATAACAGTAAAACCATATTTTCTTTTCTATGACCAACGTGTTGCTAATCATTCATAAACTAGTTACTATTTACGCGGCATATATTATTCTCACGAGGGAAACTTTCACGAACCTTTTTAGAGAGCCCATTTGTTTTTCTTTTCGGAACTTTCGCATAAACGTGGAACATTCTGGAAATTTTCTGTTTTGTTTCAAGCGGTTTATGCTTTGCGTCACGGATTACGCGACCGGCCATGTGCTGTTTTTCGGCTTCATAAACGTCACTTTAAATGGTCTTTAGGGTGCTTTTCCACCAATAATGTGCGAGGATATGTAGCGAGGAATGTCATGTTTGTAAATAATCAATAGTATGGCTTCAAACGCTAAACGCTTCAAACTTCAAACTAATTAAAGCGATATGATTGGCTCTTGTGACGCTAGAAGTGTTACAGGTGCTTTGCCAGCCTTTATTTTCAGATTTACCTGGAGATAAGTGTAAATTAGTTTTCCTTAACTAATGTGTAGTGGGAAATTAGTATGTTTTTTTTTCTTGATTTCAGCTCGCAATAGAGAGATATTATAGATGTGTCTGGAGATAGATTAGACTTACGTTGTAACTATTTACTAATCTGTGACTAATAAGTGATATAGGCTACTTTTTACCGCATAGAAAAATATGAGTAAAGGTACCAAGGTCATTTTCATTTAAGTACCTAATACCTACGTGTAAATACGTGAATTTGCGGGTGAAAAACTAGTAAATGAATAAATTAAACTACACAAATGTGTGAATTTAAATGGGCATTACATAATGCTTCAACATTATCTTTTAACTAATAGATTTGTGTAATTGCTACTCTAAGAGGCTGGACCACTGGTACCTAGTATTCGCCTAATGTCTAGCTTCGGAATGATTGCACGAGAAAGTACATAAGTTTCACTTTCATTTTAATTAAGATTGCTCGCAAAATAATCTTGAAGTAGTTGAGGTCGCAGGAGCTAATTACAAACATGCGCTGTAGTTATCTGCCATGCCGTCTATTTACTTTAGAAGCATTTTCTTCGTTCTAATTCTTATTATTTTGTAAAACAAATTATATTCTGCTCTTAATACTGATTTCATACCTCCATTTATTTTTAACAACTGTAACAATTACTAATAAGATTTTCCATTTTCTGTAACCTAATCTAGGTTATAATATAATATAAGTTTAATAAGTATGTAAATATTCCTAAATCGTTGTTAAATTGGTTTTATCAATTTTTCTTTTATCAATAACCTAGCTATTCCCCGCGGTTTCGCCCGCATTGCTCCGCTCCTGTTGGTCTTAGCGTGATAATATATTATAGCCTGTAACCTTCCTCGATAAATTGGCTATCTAACACTGAAAGAATTTTTTAAATCGGACCAGTAGTTCCTGAGATTAACGCGTTAAAATAAACAAACTCTTCAGATTTATAATATTAGTATAGATGTGACCCAACTATCAAAATCTACACGAAACATTGACCTTACAAAGGTACCTACCGTAAAATTATCAAACGCAAGCTAAGCACAAAATGTTATATAGTTAAACAATTTGAACGGTAAGCTTTGGTAAACCGATATCCCATATTTCGGCAATAGACAGCCAAGACCTCAGATAGTCCACAAAGCGTATGAAATGCTTACATGGATGACATTTCGGGTTCCGATAAATGGCTTGGCCTATCTAAACATATTTGTAGATCTAAACATGTATGTGATGTTATTTTGAAGGTAAAATTCTGTAGTGTAAAGATTGTAAGTTTACAATATCTATAAATATTCAGTTAAAATACAATACATAGCTATAGACACAGTTATGTATATTTTAAGACAAAAATTACTTCAGACTACAAACCACATGACCTATGATGTATGAAACTATAGAAACAAAACAGTTAGATATTACAATCGTGTTATTCATTTAACATTATGTTTCTTCTTTTTTGCGCACACGATTTAAGATATTCGCATATTTTCCTTAATAGCAAGTACCTAAGTAGTAAGTTATTGTATTTATTTTAGCCTTAACCTTGAAAGCTAACTATGCGATTTATAGCTCATCTTTTAATCACTTTACTGAAACATATAAGTTCAAAGTACTAAAATTAAATATGAATAGATTATTAGTTAACTAGCTGTGCTCCACGGTTTCACCCGCGCGGCTCCGCTCCTCTTGGTATTAGCGTGATGATATATAGCCTATAGTCTTCGTCGATACCTAAATGGGCTATCTAACACCTACATAATTTTTCAAATCGGACCAGTAGTTCCTGAGATTATCTCGTTCAAACAAACTCCTCAGCTTTATAATATTAAGTATAGATTATAATGCATCGTATTCCTTTTACAATTTGTAGATAAAATTACCACAATATCCATTATAAATATATTGGGACATATAAATAAATAATATATTACCTGAAGGCTGAAGGTGGAAAATTTCTACAAAATCAGGTTCATTATAATGTTGTAATGACACGCATTTTCATCACCTTGAAACGACTTGCGTAGGTGTTTAATGGAAAAATACCTTACAAAATAATATTTAGTAAAGGAAACCGAATAAAATTATTAATTTGAAATGCACTATTAGACGTTTCTATTTGAGTATAGTTAGTCACAACATTAATTGTAACCAAGAAGCTTACATCTAATACACTGGAGATTTCGGTATGAACATTTAACGTGTAACAAGAAAATATTGCCCAGTTGTTGTTTTTTATCATTTTCACACCTAACTTGGTATTGCCACTGTTAATACGAAGTTTTCCCAAGGCTACTATGTATGCTGTAATATTCTGTGCAAAAGGTTAGTTTTTGTACATGAGTTTGTTGATAAATTGCCAACAACGTCATTTAGAAGCATTGTTGGATGAGACAATTATTATTTATGCTAAATAAAATAAGTATCTGAACCAATTATTAAAAAGCGATACTCCCTGATTATGGGTAGTCACCATAATAAAATTGTAGCAACTCTCACTTTGTCAATATGGCATATGTGTCAAAAAAATTGCGTCGCTTCGAATATTTAAGTTAATATTGTTGCTTATTTAATAAATATTTTCCGAATATAAAGAATGCATTGTATTGTGCAAAATTGCAGAAGTGTTTGGACACCAAATTCTGGCATAGAATTACACAGGCAAGTGTATATTTACGTTATTTACAATATTCCTCAATACTCCTGCATTTACCTGTTTAGAATCATTTCAATGGCAAAAATTGTAAAATTTTGCATCATTTTAGTAAACAGTCATGTTAAATTTGTTATTTTCCTAATACTTTATCATTTTTCAACAAGTTTTCAATAAACAAAATTAACAAGTAAGGTAACCATGATGACGAGTTTTTATGGATAGCGAAGAGAATATAATATTGTAATAACAATATTATGATGAAATTTAGAACACCATTTTCAAGATTGTTACTAGTAATGAAACAACACACGACATCGGTATTGCACTCACATGTAGTTACTAGCTGTGCCCGCGACTTCGTCCGCGTGGAATAGTGACTGCATAGTAGTTACTACTTAACTTTTATTGAATAAACATACCATAAATAATTAAAAGAACTGTTAGTAAAATTTATTACTAAACTGAGCTAAAAAATAATAAAAATAAATGCCTCATTAATTTTCTACGTAAAATTTATTTTAAATTATGTCATATTATTTTTAGGCACCATGGGGGAAGGGAGCAAATTTATTTTTCTTCCTTCCTTTGTATGGATTTTTTTGACAGTAGGTATATCGTGCAGCAACTGAGCGCCGAGATAAACGTCAAAACGCAAAGGAATAGAATCCGCTATCGATACTAATTGACTTAAGCGTATGATGTTTTGCTAAGGATTTGTTCACCCTACCAACGACGACGACGACCACGAACAAAATTTTCATCCAGTCGCAATTTAACAAAATTGTGCAAAACACAATTAGAATAAAATATTAAAATTTCCTGTCGTTCTGGTCCTTGGAATTTTTTTTTTTTGAGATCAGTGAACGAAAAAATAGATTTTACGTAGAAACGGACGTATTAAAAACACCGAGAAAAAATTGTATTTGAAGTTTTTATAGATAATTTTATGATCTACAATTTTGGTAAAAGGTAATTATATGATTAACTTACCTTTGACCAAAATTGTAGATCATAAATTATCTATAAAAGACTTCCAATACATTGTTTTCTAGGAGCCACCGTTTCTACGAAAAATCTATTTTTTCATTCGTTGATCTCAAAAATAAAAATTCCAATCACCAGAACGACAGAAAATTTTAATAAATTATTTTTAATTGTGTTTTGCACAATTTTGTTAAATTACGACTGGATGAAAATTTTGTTCGTGGTCGTCATCGTCGTTGGTAGGGTGAACAAATCCTTAGCAAAACATCATACGCTTAAGTCTATTAGTATCGAAAGCGGATTCTATTCCTTTGCGTTTTGACGTTTGTCTCAGCGCTCAGATCTTTCCTGTCTCATGCCTGTAGTAAATAAACCGTTTAGACCATCCAATAAAAATTAAAATAAAAAAAAAACCCAACGCAACGAAGAAAAGTGCATATAAAAAGGAATAAATAATTTTACAAACTTCCCGAAGATCTTTAAAAATAAATACCATTTTAAATATTAATAAAAATAAAAAAACAAAGTCGTCGGGGCTGCCATACCATCATTATCATAATAAATCATATATTTTTTTTTATAATGGTACTTAATTTTAAAGATCGTCGGGAAGTTTGTAAAATTATTAAGTATTTATTCCTTTTCCTTCGTTGCGTTGGATTTTTTTTAATTTTTAAATTTTTAACTTCGGTTTCTTATTTTCATGTAATATTTTCAAGTGAGCGAGACCTAACTCTACCTCCATATTACATTCCTACATCATATTGATATCTATATAAGTTTGTTGCTCCTTGACATCTTTTAAGTTGGGCCGTAACCGTGCATGCACAAATTGTAATGGACCACAGTGGCAAAAGAAGTGATATCTTTAGGAAAAAAATTGCCAAGGGCCAACCAATGTGGCTTTGAGTAGAGTTCAAAATTTCCAGGGTGTGGCTATCCTCTCGCTTCCATATGCCCCTCTTCTTTCACAGACTTTCAACCCTTCCATTTCCACCCCTAGTAAATGGCAGAACCGATTTTGATGTAAACCATAAGTATTATCTAATTGTACCTATATCTACACGTCATATCCTGTCGTTTGATGCTCCATTTGGTTTATTTATCTAACCACTGTCACCCCTAAGGTGCCCTATATGTAATAAACGGATGAACCGATTTCGATAAAACATTACTAATTGTAATTCACACGTTGCTCTTTCATATTTTGATATGCCGCTTGAGTATATTATTTGAGCACATTCGATTATTGTTCATTCCCACTTTTACCGCTGTAATCTATAATATAAATAAATAATATATATAAATGGATAAACCGAATTGGATAAAAATATAACTAATATTTTTTCCCACATTCCCACTTTTACCTCTATATACCTAGGTATAATAAATGGATGAACCGATTTTGTTACACTTTATCTAAGAACCAGCGTCGGAAAATATGCTGCCTAACAACAAAACCGCATCTAATTCGGATTACCTGTTAGCGAGCTACGGTGGCACAAACAGACACACACACACACACACAGCTTATCACCCATCTTTTTACGTCGGGGTTTAAAAATATAATAAGACATAATTTAAAGGACATTTTATGTATAAAATTTACCTAGAAGTAAGCATAATTCTAATTTGACCCCTCCCCCCTACTACCTCAGCTTACCCCCCCCACCCTTGGGGACTTTCGATATGATCACCTGGACATTTATAAGGAATAACTGTAGCGTATAACAGATAACTTACGTTTTATCGTACATTGTATAGTGTACAATAGAATGCCTTTGCAAATGTTCGCCGTGAATACTTAAATGGTCATAACTTTTTTATTTACGAACCGATTAACATGAAATAAACACTAAATGTTAAATGTAGATTACCTCAATATATTAGTGAAAACAGCATCCTAATTGGATAAGCCGTTTCTGATATTAGCGTGCACAAACATACAGACAAACAGACAAAAAAAATTTTAACTACAGTTTTGGGTTTGGGATCGATTTAATAAAAACCCCTGCTAATTTTTTTTTTCATATTTTCATTGTACAGACATCACTTTTCTAGAATTTTATTATATATGTATTGATGTATTGATGATGATTGACCACGCGCAAGGTTACTAATTTCCACTACATCCTCAGGCAAATCGTCAATTTTTATGAACATTGAATCTGTAAATGAAAAAAAAAATCAAAAGATAACTGTACCTAATTTTATTAAAAAGCTACTAACAAATAAAGTTTTATCAAGAACTAAAGTGACCTTCTTTGGGCGTTTAATATATTCTTGTAAAAATTATACATACAAATAAAATTTCATCATTTTCTTATTTTGTCATAACTTTAACTAATTAAAAACATGAGTCTAACTATATAATTATAAAGAATAAATAAAATATAAAAGCTACAACTTACCTTTTGTGGGAACGCAAGCAGGCGAAAATTAAAAAAAAGCCAAAGATTTTAAAAAATGTAACCAATGAACACAATCACTGTTATCTACTATTACTTATATTAACTGTAATGGTGTCTTGTTTGACATCAAATAATAAACATCTACCCTCACTTATAAAAATTTAGTATATTCACATGAAATATAAGCGCACCTGAAATGGACTCTGGGAAGATATGAATTATTTATTTAACTTTAAAAAAAGCAATCTCACCAACATCATAATAATATTTAAATTATGAATTTCCAAGAAGCG
>CAJQZM010039366.1:51916-74323 GCA_907164665.1 Colias nastes | reverse complement strand
GCAGTCACATTAGGCTGTTACTGTAAGCGTAGGCCGTAGGTAGGTACCTGAAGTTTGACCTCTACAGATCTTCGATAAAAGGGTCCTTCGCTTTTATTAGTTGCCCAGATAATCCCACTTTCGGTTCCGTACGTTTTAGAAATCTTTTGTTGTTTAGGCGTCAGTAATTTTACGTAGCCATTCACGTGAATGTTTTATTTCATTTGAGATAATAGATAATTCGAGGGAACAAGGGGATTATACGCAATATGTTATTCTCTTTTAAACGTTGGATCATTCTTTTGATGTATGTAAATGTGTTTGAAGATTTAGAATAAAAAATATCAAAAGTCAAAGGTTTTCTTTAGTTAGGTAAGTAGGTAGAGACCTCAAGTAGGAATTATTTATATTTATAACTACTTCTCTTCTTTTAAGAATGCAATATTAATAGGTATTAAATTGTAAAGATAAATAGTTAAATTTATCCTTATCATTGCACTTCTGTTTACCTACCAAAACTTTAAAGCAGACAGTTTACCTACCTACTAAGTTTTGCTCAACATTAGCGGAAACAAGTACTAACTAAAATAATAATATAATAAAGTCACCAAAACTTAGTACCTAAGTGTAGGTTAAAAGTAGGAACGAAGACGTAATTCTAACTTAAGTTCGGAGTACAGTGGACAAAATGTAACGTCTCTATTTTATATATATACTGTGGTTAATGGGTTGAATAAAAAGGGGTTACCTTAGTCCTTACCTTTACCTTTTTCCTATGGGACACTTAGACAGCTCTCAAGTACAATATCTTCAATAGTTACTATGCAATGTAACTGTTTTTCCCCTTCATACCTACACACAAAACTACACACTAACCTTCTAAGTTTCAATTTTATCTAACATACTGGCCTACAATTCCTTTTTCCACCAGTGTTAAAAATAACAGGAAAACTACCTATAAACTTTATCGGCATATAAATTACCTACTCGCTTATCAAAGTTCTTATTTATTTTCATTTCTTTCATAAAAAGCAGCTCTTAAGTATAAATTATCTAGATAATATCTGGCACAAATATTAAGACCATACATTTTGAAAGCTCTTGAACGCTAATAATAGCGTCCTTAATATTAGTTTTATTAATTATTTTAATTAGTTTTATATCCAACAAAGGTGAGAAAATTATAATCTTAAAGTTAATTAACTGAAACACAGAGTTAAAAGGTTCGTTACTCGAGTTTTTCTAGCACTACCAATTGACTAATTATTGGAATACTCCATCCATCAACGTAATTTAATTAACGGCGGAATCTTTGTAAATCAGGGTCGGGTAAGGTTTTCCTAGTTGTGTATATCTTTCTTATTTATTTAGTAGGAAAGTTATACTAGAGCAGTAAGAAGTGAGCTTCTTTTCAAAGGCTCCTTAAGATGTAGGTAGGTATAAAATAGTAAAACCTCAAAAGCGAAACAGAAATATTTTCACACAGATTCGAGATAGAGGCTAAAAAGAAAGCTTTTGATGAACTTCTATTATTTCGAAAAACAAAAACGTTTTTCGCCTCGCAGTCGAAATTACTGTTTTATATTTTTAAGCATTAACAAAACTGAAATTTTAACATTTTTGTGGCAAGTTATATCTATTAAATAAGTAGATTGGGAATACATTTAAAATATATAACACGTTATACTCAGTATTCATTATAATCCCTACCTAAATCGATAAAATAATATGTATTATTCCTACGACATAATAGTATAAGATATAATATTGCTAAATAGCTTTTCATTTCTCTTTCAAGAAATAAATTTACTTTGTGTTATGAAGCATAAAGTAAACACAAGATATCTCTACACGTATATATTATTTTAAACATTTAATATTTGATCATACAGATATTTAATACAATAAATTTAACACCGATCTTTAATGGAGGTATTAAAATTCCCCGGTGCGTCTGACCCAAATTGTATTGAAGTATGGCTCGATTTCTACAATAATAAACGTTCTTTATAAGGCATAAGTAATTTTGGAAGCGTATTTAAATAAAGAAAACGAGAACAAGAAGAAACTTGAAGGGTCGCTTTTTTATTATATTTAAATTGAAATAGAATAACTTTTTATATGCGTCTTATTTTAACGTTCATTGTTATCTCTACATATAATACAAAGGAATATTCCAAAGAGATTTAAGAACCTTCGAGAAAATTGCGTATAATTTTTTTTCATACATGTTTCGTGTGCAAATGGGCGATGATAATCACTTTCCATCCGTCGTGTCGTGTCTGCTCGATTGCCTCCTGTTTAAATATTTTCATCAAAAGAAAAATATTGCCTAAAAATACAACAGATATTTTGAGAATATAAGAATATATTTTATACTATGGAAGTGAGTGCTTATTGTAAAATTTAAAAGTTACAAGTAAATTAAAAGAATATCAAGATTGGAACTCTTTCTTAGGCCTTTTAATAATCTTTCATAGCATTTTACATGTTTTCCATATAATTACTAAGACACCTTATCTTCGTGTAGGTACCTGTAGGCTGTATAGTATAAGTACTTACCTACACCATGAAAACAACGTACATCCAGAAGTAGATATTATACTATTTCATGTATACAGCGCCGCTTAAATCACATGTCTTCTTTTTCATAGCTGAGCCTTCAGTTTAATTTTGAGCTGACTCTTTTAGAACTTATTTTAGTGCACACGTAAAGCATATGAAATGACGCAAATTCCCATTCCACATTGATGCTATTGGCTCCGGAAATCGTCATAATAAATCCCTTAACGAGGACTGACATCGATTTTCCAAATCTGATATCGGCTTGTGAATTTCGGGGCCATTACTTCGATCCCTCAGGCTTCATATGGAGGAATGTAAAGTGAGCTGTCTTTAAGGTGTCGTTTTTTATCTGTGGGTAAGTCAGGTTGATCTTGGTAAATGGTAGTGTTAGTTTTTGGCTAAATCTATACTAATATTATAAAGCTGAAGAGTTTGTTTGTTTGAACGCGCTAATCTCGGGAACTAATTAAAAAATTATTTCGGTGTTAGGTGTCATTCATCGAGGAAGGCTATAGGCTATAATATATTATCATCTCGCTAAGACCAACAGGAGCGGAGCACAGCGGGTAAAACCGCGGAACACAGCTAGTTAATAATATTAAGGCTTTAGACTTTTAGAGAGTTGAATGTCTGGTGTACCGTGTAAGATGTATAAAATTGAAAAACAAAATTGTTGTACGAAACAATCGTGTTTCATTTTCCTACATATCTAAATCTGAAAGTACTTTAATAATTAATTTTAGTGTTATTATCTAAGGATGCCTTAGCCTAAACCTACACGATACACGATTGACGTAAGAATTAAAATTTTACTTTTGAACTGATTGCATGTATCCAATATCCATAAATCGAAGTCTAATAAAAAACTCAAGGCTTAATACTCTATTAGAATCGTGAAGCAGAAATGCACAAAATAAAGAGCTTTTGAAGAACCTAAAAACGAATGTTATATCGATTTCACATTAGCTCGATTTTCTACGACCATCGTTCCTGCATTTTTGTACGAAATTGAATAAAAGCGAAGTTTCCAAGAAACTGGTCTCAATCCTAAAAGGGATATAAAATAGTGTAGTTAATAATGTGTTTTATATCAATAAAATTTATAAGTTCAGTTAAGTTTTGATGTCAAACGTGTTGTATGAATTTTGATGAAATCGGTATCTAGTCATCAGCTTAATATTTGGACCGTGGCGATGGTCAAGGGTGGATTACTTTAAATAAAACGATTTTGAGTAAACCGTTAAAATTTATTTGAAACTGTATATATTTTAGAAAATCTTCCATTGTCTTAAGCGAAAAGTTAATCTGACTTCTAATATCTCACTGGCAACCACACTGGTAAAACTATTAACTAGTATTTAATGTTGTAAGACAAATATACTCATGTATTTTATTATTTCTTACTTTCTTTCTTATTTTAGACTGCTGTGCCGCGCGGTTTCACCCGCATTGCTCCGCTCCTGTTGGTCATAGCGTGATAATATATAGCCTATAGCCTTCCTCGATAAATGGGCTATGTAACACCGAAAGAATTTTTCAATTCGGACCAGTAGTTCCTGAGATAAGCGCGTTCAAACAAACAAACAAATAAACAAACTCTTCAGCTTTATAATATTAGTATAGATAAGTACTCGGTTTTCCTTAGCTTCACTTTATACTACAGTAAATTCAATCGCCGAGACAAGAATTCAAGTCAGTCTAGACATAATATTTTACGAAAGGACGGATAATGTAATTAAATTATTTAACTAAAATTGGAGTTTTGATAATTATCACTCATGTAATATCTTATAATTTCGTAAGTTACTTCAATCATATACTTCATAAGCTATTTTGTGTTCGTAGGTCCTCTTTTATGTATATTTTCCGAATATTTGAAAAACAACATTCAAATTTTATAAATATTAAACAAAATTGCTCTATCTTGCAATGCAAAAAAGTGTGAATTAATACAGTTTTAAAAATCGTTCGTGGGTCCTATAACAATTCCTATACTATATGAGGAAAATTAATAAAATTAATTCATTCCTATTCCTGAAAACTTTGCCTTCCCAATAGTGCTATAATTTTTGTATATTAATATTTAAGATAAACGAAAGTTCTTTTAAAAGAAGCTTTGTTTTCTGTAAAAGGTAAGATCAATCAATTTACGTATTATTTATTATATTATGGAAATATTTGAGGTTTAGGTTCTATCTCTTGGGGTTAAATCTCTTTCTAATACATACAATTTAGTTCTTGTATATAGGTAAGATAATACAGTATTAGTAATATTTTGCAGAAGTATCTTCGTTGAATTCGTTCTTTATTATATTGTCCTTTATTGAAGTCGATTGAAAAATATAGATCAAGTAACGAAATCGCATCGCATTCGAACTGCGAACATTATCATAATGCCTTTGTCTGTGTTAAAAGCTAAAACATCTTATCGTTAAAGTTGTACCAAAATTGATAGAGCAGTTCATAACATAAAACTGATAGATAGGCAGTTCGCTGAAAGCTTTTGAAGTTACTTTCTATGAAATATGACAACGCAATAGAGATACAAAAATGTTCCGATAAATTCCGAATAATTGCCATTCTACATAATGCTTTATTGCTCTGTCGCAGTCGAAATGAAAATTTCGGCATCGCTCCACGAACGATCGTAAATTTTTAACTTGTGATTGCGTTTGTTTTAGAAAGAGTTTATGCGCCTATAATAGTATTTAGTAAATGTTTTTTTTTTTAAAAAACTTTTCTTTCCTAGTTTAATTAATTGTTGCATAATACAAATATAGCAAATTTGTTGTTAAACTCACACTCAAACATTTATTTTTCTAATTAGACTTCTTCTAGAAGTACATTTGAATAGATTGAATAACATAGATTCTGCAGAGAAGAGCTGACAAGAAACTAATTACTCTAGGTATATTATAATACTGATGCCAAAAAACTATTATTATCTATAGTTTCAAAGAAGTATCAACCGCCGAAATTACCTAAAAACTATTAAAATTTTATCACGTAACCACTATCCACCGAAAAGTGTTTAGCGATGTTTTAAAGTCTTATTCTGGAACTGTTTACACAGAGCGGTCTGCTCTGCAACTTGTAAACATTTATCTCGAACAAAGAAGATTTACATGCTCCAAGCGGGATTGAAACGTTTCGACTGAGAGCAGACGTGTTCAGAATAAGGGCACTTAAATATGAAGATATTTTCATATTATGCTGTTCTTGAAAGAGAAATTTGTTGCAATTGTTACTATGAAATATTTAGTAGCTATTTTATTGTAATGAAATATTATACAATGTATGCTGCATATGTGTTATATTAAATTGGTGTCTGTTTACTAAATAATTTGAGAGCATAATAGGTAGATATAATACATTAATTATTGTATTAATTATTCGTGATTGCAGCACAATAGTTGCTTTAAATTACCTACTATAATTATTTAGGTACCTAATACATTAATTGTGCAGTTACATTAAAAGGACAAAATTACAAACATACAAATTAGTAAATACTATTGTTTTTCACATAAAAATATTCCATATTAAGTCATTTCAAAGCTATTTTTTCATTTTATCATTGAATATTGGAGCTAAACAGTAAACAGTCCATTATTCACGATACCACATATTATGTAAATCAGTTAAATAAATAATGTGTTTTTACATTGTTACCCAGTATCCACACAAAATATATGAAGTAAATATCATCGCTGTCGTTTTCAATTCGCCAAATATTTGCATAGGCAATACAAATACGAAATAATACATATTTACTAGCTATAACTACTTGACCTATAACTTGAATTGTTCTAAGAATACACTTACATATTTTCTTTCAATCAGTTGGTAAGAAAAGTGTTTTTCTTTGTAATTCTAGTATATTCTTCTGTTTCATCTAATATTTCTATAGGAGGAAAATAAATGTAGTATCTAGTACATATTTAAAAATAGAGTTATTCAGGTACAAAATTAATATGGTTGAGTGTTGACTGTGGTGTTGACGCAAACATTACATCAAAATTATGTTTTTCGTTAAAATGTTTGTAAATAGTTATTTTCACGCAAGTATTTAATCTTTAAGTACTATTATATTATACTCGTCTTTCATAAACTAGTCTCAAAACTTGACAGACCTTTTTGACAAGTCATAATTATAACAAAAACAAAAATTAAATGTAACACTTTAGTACTAAGCTGTATTGTGTATTAATGGAGGCTCTAAACTTCTAATTGCTAAACTTAACAAGGTTATAAGATGAAAGCAGAACATTTTCTATCCGTTTTGATAACATAATAAACAAAACAGTAAAAAAAGTAACTTTAAAAAGAGAAAAAAATAAATATTACAAGTTATTATTCGTAGCATGACCTAACTTTAAGCTTGCCTAAAGCGCTACTGCTACGTTGTGCTACGCTTTCCGTAGCATTTGTTTTTTACAACCACTTTCCTTAGGCTGCTTGAAATCTTAAAATCTATAAAACATAATATGCTATACCTATGCCCTAACCCTATCATGCTTACCTAAAGGTACCTAAAGCTAAGAATGTTGTTTAAAAGGAAGTCACAACGAAGATTACACTCAAAATGCATACATTGCACTGAAGGCACAGCTGCAAGCGACTAATGACCAGGTACAACCGTTAAGGCTACCATATGACATGCTGTCTCTCGAAATCCTTAAGTATACACATTACACATATAATGTTAAGGTGCCTAACTAGCTGTTTTAGTACTAATTAGGTTAGGTAAGTCTTTGGTTTTGACTGGGTTATATTTTGAATTATATTGTTACTTGGAATGGTTATATTACTCATTTTACTAATAAGGAATGATTAAACCTAAAAAAACATGCACTTCAATTCAATATTTATAAACAGGTAACGTTTATGTATGAGTTGGTATGGTATAATCTCTGGATCTTAGAACTGTTATTGAAAATTATTTTATCAATCAAAAGTCACATTATTTGCGGGTCAAACCGAGTGCAGCCAGGGCAAGTGGCTAGTAATTAATATACATCGGACAATGACAGTGATGGAATAGTGATTGGAATTGTGTTTGCAGGTACGATAACATTTATGCATCTCTATTGCAGTTGGTTATTAATCTCAATCTATCGATTGGCCACCATGGTGATATGATCACTACATAGTATAAAACAAAGTCGCTTTCTCTGCCCCTATGTTCCTATGTATGCTTAAATCTTTAAAACTATACAACAAATTTAGACGCGGTTTTTTAATAGATAGAGTGATTCTCGAGGAAGGTATATAATTTGGTAGGTTTTTAGACAAAGCGGGCGAAGTCACTGGCGAAAAGTTAGTATAATATAAATTCAGACAATATAAAAAGATATATTAGGTAAGTTCTTTTTTAAGAAATTATCGCATTGAATTAAAAATAAACAAACAAATGTACACAATCATAAATTCATAATAAAGAACATACTTCAATTATATTAAAACACTATTCCCACACATAAGAACTAGGCAATCAATTAAATTATTAACTCAAACAAACACACACTATTAACGGCCAGTTACGATCGGCCATTAATTGGATTGGCCGGTGGAAAAACAAATGAAAATGTTTAATCTCGTATGAATTACTCGAACGATTATAGTCTCACTACTAAAGCCGATGATCTGATTGGTTTTTACTTTTTATTTAGCCAATCAATATAATTGATGGTTTTTTTAACCTTTGCGTGTACGTTTATTTTGTTGAAATGATTGGAAAATGGTTTAAAAGGTCGAATTGAAGCGCTGTCAATTAAATATTTTGTTTTTGTAAAACGTTTCCAATTAAGAGCTAAAAGCTGTTAAATATTTACATATTATAATAACATATTATTTGGGCCTTTGAAAAATTATTAGGTATATAGTATGTTAAATATCATATGTGTTGAATTTCTTTTATTATATACCTGAACATTGCAAAGAAATAAGCGGTAGGTAGGTATGTAGGTTCTAATTTCGTCACTTTTAATTATTTGAATGCCAGCTACTTACGTGTCACATTGATTGTCCTGACTAAGAAAACTATTTTACGACTGAAGAAATTGCTACAAAAATGACTTAAATAATAATAAAGCACTAAGTACCATAATAGAGTTTAAATATTTGGTTGTCGCAAAATGCTGACATTTCGCTTACTGTCAGCAGAAGGGTCATTATTTGCTGACGCTGACATAAATTAAGATAAAAATACGCTAGCTACCACAGGCTCAATTTCTTTATGTATTTAAAAATTGTAATTCTCTCTCCCCATTACATTTCATTACCTGTGTTTGTTTAGGATCAAATCTCGTTAATTTACACTGGTATGTTGCTTTATTTTTTATTTGTCTTTTGTTTTCAATAATACATTTTAATTAACAACATATATTTGTACGTTGTATTGTTGTAACAGGCTTTCCTACAATAGTAATAAAACATTTTTTTAAAAAGATAACACAGTTGAATAAGCAATAAATTATAAAATTACGTTATGAATGTACCTAAATATTTTAAATTATTTTTCAAATTTTTTATTTATATTGGAGTGAAATTAGATATCACCACATAACTCTATGATAAACTGATTTACGTACTATGTTTTATATTCATAGAAGTTAAATGTAATAATCTGTAAAAACATTTTGGTAATAAGGAACACATTTGTTACCTAGCTATATTAGACAACCTAATCTCGGTCTCGGTCTCGGTCTGGCAGGACACAGAAGGCTGATCACCTACTTGTCCCTAAAGAAAATCGATCAGTGAAACTGCAGATGTATGCATAATGCATCTGCCCTACACCCCACTTGGGGACATGGGACTTCACTATAAGACAACCGATATCAACGACAATATTTCATCATTTTTTACCATTCTCAAGCTCTATCCCCAAGAACCATTATGAGTGTATCACTTCCATTTATCTTTTTACCAAACAACGAGCAGATTCCGTAATTAATGTCAATGCCCCTTGTCCACTTAGCTCCAAATTGATTACCTGTCACTTCCGAACTAGTAAAAAGCCGAAAATCATCGCGTGAACAGATTTCTATGAAGTGTGTGAAAACGGAAAATTGATGATAGCTCGACGTTTGGTAGCGATAGTATAAGCACGGATATAATATAATACATATATATGTCACGGCTAAGGGTAGGTGAGAACATAAACTTAAGATTAGCCGGCTAAACTTAGGTTTATCTTTGACGAGGTGTTAATGTTAGTTTGTTCTATCTTTAGCCGGCTAAACTTAAGTGTAACCGCAGGCCCTTGGCTAAAAATGTAGAAGGAAATGGAAAAGGAAACAATGTAATAATGTTTACTATTTTGACACGAAATATGCTAGAACTGACTCGTTATTGTTTTACTTGCCCATTACAGACAGGTTTAAGTGTGAAATTCGACTCAGTAGGTTAGGTTAGGTTTGAACTGCGACCCTCACGCACGAGCCGAGCGAGCGAAGCGAGCGTGCCGCGGCAGGGGCCGGCGAGTGCTAGAACTGATTCGCTATTGTTTTACTTGCCCATTACAGACAGGTTTAAGTGTCAAATTCGACTCAGTAGGTTAGGTTAGGTTTGAACTGCGACCCCCACGCACGAGCCGAGCGAGCGAAACGAGCGTGCCGCGGCAGCGGCCGGCGAGTGCCAGAACCGACTCGCTATTGTTCTATTTACAGAAAGGTTTAAGTGTTAAAATCAAGCCCTCCGCCGGCCCGGCGCGCCCATCGAATACATTTTTAGCCGTTTCGTTTCGGTTAATGTGCACATTAACCGGCTAAAGATGGAATGTCACGACGCAAACAAACATGTTATCGAACTTTAGCTGCTTCTCGAAGATAAACCTAAGTTTAGCCGGCTAATCTTAAGTTTATGTTCACACCTACCTTTAGCCGTAACATATATACTATATAACTTACTGGTATACATGTACCTATTTAATACGTCTTTAGAAGCTATGGTTTGCTCTTTTAATGGTGTTTCATGTACAATGCTTAGAATGTTTTCTATAGTATATTTTTCATAATGTTTAAATTGAACTTGTGAAAATAAAGAATTTTTGGTAATGGTCGTGTGCATTGCAGAAATCTATAATACCATGCAGCATGCTATTATTTTATTGTCTTCACGAATTCCTTTACTATAATACATAGAGTAGAGTGTATTTATGTCTATGGTACTGTAGGCATTTAAACTAAATAGAAAGAGAGAATTAAATTCGTAGTCCAGTGGCATAAAGCGTCCTAAAGTAAAACAAAGTCCTCCGCCGCATATATGTCTGTCTATTCGCGATAAACCCACAAACTAATGCACCGGATCACAACTGATAGCACGGTTCTCAAAGAAGAATTGTGTTTTATAATTTGTAAAAATTTGAACAACGTGGGCGAAGTCGCAGGCTAAAAGCTAGTAGAAAATATTTTGTACGTAGATATATTTACGTCAAAACCAATATTTTGGTTATTTTACTATAATGATTTGTCCATTTAATATTAACGATATGGCCATTAATAAATCCATTATAAAACGACAAAGTAACGTTAGTTATCTTTCGATAAAACTGTCATCTATTAAAAAGGAACAAAAACACCGCAAAAGTAATTTTCTTGCATGAAACGAGGCGCGGCAAATGAATAATTTTTCGTTCAAATGAATTTCACGTTAATGGCATCGCTTAAATCTCTTGTTTTGCTTATCTAGGCTACTAGGTATAATGTTTTTGTATTGTTTTGGATTTTTATGAAGGAAGTTATGTTTATAGAATACATTTTACAACAATTATTACGTTATGATAAGATGTTAAAAAGGCTAATCGCGTAGTAACTTATTTTCATATTTTCAGCCATGTCCTTAAATTTCAGGATTGTTCATTTTCATTAAAATTAATTACGTTATGAATTGTGTTTATATTAATTATAAACAAACTGAAAATTAGGTAAAATATATAAATGCGTTATAATCATAATGACAACTAAATCATAAAAGAAAACAACTTAAATTACACTATTAGTTTAACTTATAATATGTGTTGGCAATTTCATAAAGTTTACAATAAAACATTCTAAAGACAATCTATCTCTCTAACAATAATTCTTCATAATAATTATTTAAAGAACCCGATTGTAACACCACTCTCCACTGAGTCAAAATAGACGAAATCCTTTGAATAATAATATGAACATCAGTCCTTCTCATGTTATGCGTATCGGATTCTAAGATGGCGACTACAAAACCTACTGATCCTTACAGCAATAAATAATGGATGTGACACCATGTGACACGGGCTGGGTTATCCTTTTAGGGAACTATTTTAAATCGAATATTTTGGACGAAGTTTAATGAGATTTTTTTGGGTATTTTGTACATAAATTACGGTATTCTAGTGTAAGTTTTGATTCAAAGTCGTATTTAATTTTTCTTAATATCTAAAAATTAAACAAAAATAAAAATTGTATACTAATATAACAAGGTAACAATAACATAAAAATGTGGGGACTGAAAGGGACACATAAGCACGTTTTGATCTGCAAAATTGCAACACAATCAGAAAAAGCAAAGTGAAGTGTACACTGTACGAAAAAAGATACGATTTATTTCTTTTTAAATAAATTTAATCTTATTTTAACCCTTAGAATAACTATAAGTATGAGACTCTCCATATTGAATTTTTCACGGAATAGTAATTTTTGAGATTATCGTGTTCAAAATATCTCTGCTCAAGTGCTCAGCTTTATAATATTAACGGATTATGAGAACCTATAGGTACGTACATAATACGTTTAATTAAATCTATATAAAAACCTAAAGATAGGTACTATAATTTCCATTTATACTGAAATGTTTTTACTTTATATTCCGACGTTCACGAGGTAATTTGAAAGACAATATTTCCGCAGCTCAAAGTTTAATCCCTCCACGCATTTAGCAATTTAGTGGCTTTGCATGCGAGTCGTATTTCAGAAACCTGGAAGTGAAATGTAAGAGTATGATGATGGAATATTGTGCACAGACCAGTCTGTATTTAGATTTGTTTATGTATTATGTCTGCTGCTATCGTACGGTACGTTACTACATGAAGTCATAATTGAAACAAAAGGAATACCTTTAGAAGTTGTAAGTATGTATCTTTACAGAACGGCTTTTTTGAAGGCAAGTTTTTGTAAGATAAGTACATAGTAGTAAGTATAAGGTAAGTAGTAGTACGATATTTCTTATTCATTAATCTATATCAATATGTATGTATAACTATCTATGTTTACTTAATTAAAGCAAATAACATTTTACGTGTGTTTGTTTGAGTTATGGATAAGCTATATTATTTTCATTGTTGATTATGTACCTATCCTGTGATTAGAAAAAATAATTAAACACTTTATGGAATTTCTTCACTTTTTGATTTTTCAGCTTAGAAATCCCCTGTTTTTAGAACGAAGTCAAAATAATAATGATATTTCAAAACATTAAACTGTATTTCGAATATATAAAAAAAAAAATATCTGTATCTCACGCAACGACATCTCTCCGACATTCATGCAAAGGCTCTTCGGATTAAAATATTTACGCAAGATATTGCTTTAGGCGAAATTTTAATTAAATTAGATTTATTTTTGATATCTCGTTTAAGAAATAAACTTGTTGCTTCTTAATCGTTTACTTTCATAATCTAGAGCTATAGATATATGAATATTGATCTTTCTAAAACCACACACAGGTACCTTAATATGTAATCTCCAAATTATCAGTTTTATATGAATGAAGAGTTTAAAAATAAAGAATAAAAGGTTTTTCATTAATAAAAGACAATACTATTTTTAATTAAAAACCTTCTATTGTATTAAAAAACTAGCTTCCCCCACGGATTCGATCGCGTGTTCTTCCTGTTATCACGTCATGTCTTCAAATCCACCCCTTTATTTAACGCCTTTCGAGTTTTGTTACAAACAAAAAAATAATCTCCACAAAACACCTATATAAAAATCTCTGTATAAAAATCCACCCTTATCCGCTTAGAAGTTACAAACGTAATATAGAGAGAGCCATTATATAAATAACTTGCTGTGACCCGCGGTTTCACTTGCGTCATACATGATATTAGCCTTCGGGCTTCGTCAATAAATAGATTAATACTGAAATACCACTGAAGTAAAGTTGTTCCTAAAATTAGCGAACTCAAACAAAATCAACTTTACATGATTAATAGTAAGTATATCCAGATTTTATTGGTGGACGAATTTAAGTGTGAATTTTCATTTCTTCAACCAAGCGGAACCTATTACCACATCACTCGTAACTCCTAACCCTGCGAGAATCACATTACTCCAGTAATATATTGTAAAACCTACCTTTACGTATCATTGAAGGATTTAATTACCATGTCCCCGGGAGGGGGCTATTTTTAGACTCGCTCGATAATTTGCACGCTATTCGTTTCTGCATGATTAAATGAAGCTGAAAGGACGGTGTGTTTATATATTAACTAGGTACTGTGAAATGTATCTCTACTATACCCAAGGACATAAAAGTCCCGAGTTCCCTAGTGGTATGGGTTATGCATTCTACATACATCTGTTTCGCTGATCGATTTTCTTTAGGGACTCAAGTAATATTCTGTAGGTTCTGTGTCCTGTAATTATCAGACATTTTTTCTTCCTCTCCACGACAATAATTGACCCCATGGCGGTATAAAACGTCTCATATATCTACATATACATTATACACACATAATATAACATTGTAATGAACTTTATGAGGAAACCGAAAATGTAGAATCGACGATATATGTAATAGTCCAAACCGCCTTGGGCCGTGGTAGATTATGACCCAAACCTATAATAGTATAACATGATAACATGACTTAGAGTATTTATACTAACTACTGTATATATACTCTAAGTAATATGAGTATTATGAAGTCTGAAACATTACGACCAAATATGGGTATAACTTGTTATAACTGCTTGTCAATTACAACGGAAAAAAATATTTCTTATACAAAGAAAATGTAGCTTGTACCTTTAAAAATAAGAAAATTATCTTCCATTAGTTATCTTCTCAAACTCGATATTTTAATGCAAATTGCTATTGAGAAATTTGTTATTTATAGTGTAAAGTACTAAATTGCTATTAAGGTACGTAGGCAGGGCTGTAGATTTCTTAGAAATAGATAAAAACAGAAACTGTAACTTCGTCGAAACTGCTTTGCCCACGCTAAGCTATTCATGATGAAATATGGAATACTTTAATAAACTCTATTTAAATTATATATCAATATTTCTTTTGATGTTAGAATGTTTTAAAAGGTGCGATTTTATTTACTTTTTAATAATAGGTATCGGTCTAGTAATTTTTGTGATGTTCGGACAGAACTTATTAGGGCACGATGACAAACTATTTTGTTTAAAATATTTTTAATGGGCTTTAATTGTCGTAAGTACCTATGTTGAATTTATTTAATTTTCAGACTGAATATTTTTAGGGTATTTGGTACAGACAATGAAACAACATTTATGTAATAAATATTATTATAATTTATAAGAAATAGTTTTATTTAACAGTAATCAATATTTAACATGTAAAGAATGATATATTACAGAATATCTGAATATTATAAAAATTAATATAAAACTAGAGTAATTTATAATAATTGGTGGTATTTGGTAAAAAAGTGGTACCTAATAATTTTATTTCTAATACATTTTGTTGGCTGAACAGTTCGGCAGATTCATAATTTGTGAAACTATTATTCGGCAAAATATATTATCTAATCTTAAAACTTTACTTAGTCAAACAAAATAGCAAATTGATAAAATATTTAATAGAACGCATCCTTTTCTTATGTACGAGAGTCAGTAGTCATATTTGATAAAAAAAATATTTTGCCATAAGTACACAAATGGTTCTGCTTCCTACAGTCTAGGCTGGAATTAATAAAAAATCCTTATTAAGCACTCACTTCTGAGTTATTACCAACATATTTTATTTGACAAAATATATTTTTGCAACGAATGAAAAGTATGTTAGTATATTATGTTTCTATGTTCTTAAATCAAGATAATATAATCCGACCAAATCAAGTTTCACTTGTGTTCACAGGAGCGGCGTCTTCGTAACCCTTCACCAGATTTTCCAGGATAAATCGGATGGTCAGTTTGTAGATATTTTCGATGTTCGGTGTATATCTATCGCCGAGCGTTGTTTTTGCTGCTTCGAGGAATGGCTGCTCTATTTTCTGTAAAAATTACATATTTTTTGTAAAAATAAGTTTTTATTTTTATTGGTATTGTTTCTTTTGTTTCTTAGTTTATTATGGTGATAGGTGAAATATTAATAGCACTGAGAAATCCTAAAATAACGAAAGAAGTAAAGCAAGAACCGGTTTTTATAAGTTTTAAAATTTCTCTATGTAAGATTATATTATTAAAAACTTTCCAGTTATTTTGAAAAACTATTAAAAAAGTTATATTGCACCATCATTCAGTTTCTACTTCAGTAAGCAAAAGTATATAAAACTAACTTTCCGCTCGCGGCTTCGCTCAGATGCAAGGTTGCGCTTAACGTTTAATCATGCAGCAACCTTTGATATAATATAAAATATGCTTTTATTTTAATCCTTTTAATATTATTTCCTCGTCTACTGCTATTCATAAATTCATCAGTTTCGCTATTTATTAATTCCCTAGTATACTTTCTGATATGTAATATTAGAAGAAAGTAACTTCTAAGTAGTTATTAGACAACTATAATTTTACTTGTAATAAACCCTTTAAAATTTATTCGAAATAATTTTCTAAAATACCGAATACTGAACAAAACACGATATTTTTGAGGGAATTATAATTACGTTAATTGGGGATAACACGATGAATGGGTAATTATGAAAACTGAGTATTTGAAACTCTTTCAAGTTGAAATGTTTTATAAGGGTTATGTAAATTTCGATGTTCTATGTTTCGTTGTTCTATTGTTTTAATTTTCAATAAATATTTTTATATCCATAAATTAATTTTATCTAAGTATCTTTATCACTACATAGTATAAAAAAAGTCGCTTTCTATGTCCCTTTGTCCCTTTGTATGCTGAAATCTTTCAAACTACACAACGGATTTTGATGCGGTTTTTTTAAATAGATAGAGTGATTCAAGAGGAAGGTTTAAGTATATAATTTATTGGGTTTTAGTCAAAGCGGGCGAAGCCGCGGGCGGAAAGCTTATATATAAACCAAAGCCGTGTTAGTTACACCACAAAGGTAATAATATAAATAAAAGAACGGCCCATAAATACTTCCATTTTCATACAATGAAAAGCCTGTATTTTGTCAATCAGTTGAATTTTATAATTAACTAGCTTCCGCCCACGACTTTGTACGTGCATCCTCGTTTTTCCCCGTTCCCGCAAGAATTTCGGGAAATCCTTTCTTAGCGGATGCCTACGTCCTAACATCTACCTGCATGCCAAATTTCAGCCCGATACGTCCAGTGGTTTGGGCTGTGCGTTGATAGATCACTATATCAGTCACCTTTGAGTTTTATATATATAGATTAATTAGCATTGAACGACTTTACATAATAACTTTTCAAATATAATTAATATCGCATTCACAACAAAGGAAAGTATCCAGTGCTTTTAAAATGGCTGAAATATTAACCGAACCATTTATTTTATCGAAGTGTCTAGTCGTCCGCTAAACGGATGAATAAAATAAATTAGTCGTCCGATTACCGGATGAATAAAATAATTTAATCGTCCGATTACCGGATGAATAAAATAATTTAATCGTCCGATTATTCGGATTACTAGATAACCTTTTAACACTAAAGCTAGTTGGGTTGGACTAAAGCAAAGGGGGCGCAGGACTTTGATGGACTTTGAGGAATTTTTGATGGAGTTGGTGTCATTATAACACCTATTTATTATTGTTTTATCGTAAAGATTACGCTAATATAAGCATGTTTTATAGGAACAACTTTTCTCTAAAATCAAAAATGGCCGAGATGTTCGCTCTCAATTCGTTAGGTTAGGTTTAGGTTAGGTTAGCCTTTAGGTTAGGTTAGGATAGGTTTCTTAAAAAAAAACTACACAGAAATAGGAGCCCCGCTTCGCGGGGCTCCGTCGACGCGCAAAAAAAAATCAAGTTTAGGTTAGGTTAGCCGTTAGGTTAGGTTAGGTTAGGTTTCTTAAAAAAAAACTACACAGAAATAGGAGCCCCGCGAAGCGGGGCTCCGTCGACGCGCAAAAAAAAAATCAAGTTTAGGTTAGGTTAGCCGTTAGGTTAGGTTAGGTTAGGTTTCTTAAAAAAAAACTACACAGAAATAGGAGCCCCGCAAAGCGGGGCTCCGTCGACGCGCAAAAAAAAATCAAGTTTAGGTTAGGTTAGCCGTTAGGTTAGGTTATGTTAGGTTTCTTAAAAAAAAAACTACATAGAAATAGGAGCCCCGCGAAGCGGGGCTCCGTCGACGCGCAAAAAAAAAATCAAGTTTAGGTTAGGTTAGCCGTTAGGTTAGGTTAGGTTAGGTTAGGTTAGGTTTCTTAAAAAAAAAAACTACACAGAAATAGGAGCCCCGCGAAGCGGGGCTCCGTCGACGCGCAAAAAAAAAATCAAATACCTACGTGTGCCCTCCTCCCCCCTCTCCTCCCCCCACAAAAAACCTATAATACGTGCGGCAGTTCTCTAAAGAAACCCCGATAACCTAACTATATAGATAAATAGATGTTATCGGACGATTAAATTATTTTATTCATCCGGTAATCGGACGACTAATTTATTTTATTCATCCGTTTAGCGGACGACTAGCACTGTCCTTATTTTATACTCCATGAAGGTAGCGGACTTTTTAATTTTTGTCAAATAAGGCGAAAACTCGAGCCTTTGGCGAGTTAATTAAAATCGTTCTTTCCGCTACATTTCGCTCGGTTTCATTTTACACTGTTGTTATAAGTCTTCTTAAGGACTTCTATTGGGTTCTAGATGCTTGAATGGATGTCTCAGAAGTTTGTTATCAGAAAAGTTCTATATACGAGACATCTGAAAGAAAGAGTATTAGATAAAAACAGAGGTATCAACTAGGAAAATATGTGCACAAAGTTTATTTATGATTAGCTGTGCCCCGATTTCCTGAATTGCTCCGCTCTTATTGGTCTTAGCGCAGCGTGATGATATAATATGCCATATATAATATAGTAACAACGAATGAATCTTTCAAATCGGCCCCGTAATTACTGAGATAAGCGCGTACAACCAACCATACAAAAAAAAAGTCTTCAATTTTATTTTTATTTGTATAGAAGATAGATGTATAAGCTAGCTTAAGCCCGTGGTTTCTTGTGGTACCTGGATATAATTTATTGAGTCTTTATGCTAGTTCAGACTACTTTATCAGAATGATAAAGTAGTCTCTTGTCTCAGACCCGTTTTTGCGTGAAAATTTAGGTACAACAAACACCTATTCATCTTAACGAGATAATTATTCACAAACTTTTGCTTTTAAAATAGTATTAAGATGTTTGTCGTCATACTATTTTTCTATAGAATAAAACTTATTGTCTGTTTGTTTAGTATTTAAAGCTAAACCTACCAATTTACCCTCACGGGCATACATTTACGAAAGATTTTTCGGAAAATTGTGTGCAAAATTTTGATTAATTTAGCAAAACAAAAAATTAAATTCTTTTATCTTGCTATAAAAATTGCCATTTTAAACTAAAAAGCAAGCTTGGCGATGAGAATAAAAGGAATAAATGAATAAAGATAACTGAAATTTGTAAGGTATTCCGTATTATTCGACTCTTCGTTTCAATTTAAAGTCAAAATTTTGATGAATCCGAGTAATATGATTGGACTAATAAAACTGTTGGTATTATTTTTGTATACATTATAACGATTAGGTATTAAAAAAATATTTATATGTAATATCATATTTATAATGAGTTTGTATTGTTAAAAAAAAACTAGAATTTTTATCAGTAGCTCTACATTTCACGCAATAGATTCACTTTCCACTATCTTATTTTACCCTCTTATTTCTAAAAGTTCAATCTGTGTATGTGTATGCCACAGCCAACTATTTAAATCAGCTGTTTTGTTAATGGCCTAGGGCCTAGGCTCTTTATTAATCGGCGCACTTATTAGGAAATTATTTGTGCTAAGTGTTATTACACATGTGAACGCAATCGTTCGGTTAATATTTCAGCAATGGTACTAGATGCTTTTGCCTTTGTTGTTAATGTTATATTAATTATATTTAACCAAAAATTTATACAAAATCGTTTTAACGCGTATGTGTCAATGGGATATTTTTTTCAAATCATATTTCTTTTTTTTTCATCAAAAATACTGATGAAACAAAAAGCCAAATTATAAGACAACGCTTTACATTTGACAAAATAACCTCTTACCATAAAATTCTCAGCTTTAAACCCAGGGACCTGTCGGTGCGTACTACCCACGTGTCTAACATACGCGAAGAACGAGTCCATATCACCCAGGCCCTTTATCCCTTCATCCAGGGTATGCATCACCTGGGTCGCATGTTCAGCCAGTTCTGCAGAACTCACGATAGCTTCCTTCGTACGAAGCTCCCGGAATTTCTCGAAGAGGTGCAACAGGTCTTCGTTCTCTTCGAACAATCTGGAAATAGTGTTTTGTTGAATTTTTGTTATTTTGGTTTTATGGCATTTAAATGCTTATAAATTTAAATATTTAAAGAATAGAAAAAATTCGATCATGAGGCGGGATTCGAACTCGCGTCTTTCCGCTATTCTGGGGCGACGCCTGACCAACTCCAACACCAGTGATCACGGGATAATTTTTTCTATTCTTTAAAAATTTATGAAGTGTGTTGTTTTTATTTTATTACAGTTGGTGAGTCGCCTGATTGTGGGCGACAACCACCGCCGATAAATGTTTGTAGAGGCCTACGCTTCTACGTACAAAAAGGTTATTGATTTGATACTTTTTGAGATCGATCTCCTATGGTAATGTGATACTTTGTTAAGCAATTGATATTATGTTTAGAGAAAAGGGCCCCTGAAACCCATGTGCGTAATTTGACGTATATTAGCTAAACACACAAGATAAGAAGCTGGTTTGACAGTTCGCAAACAAAATTATTGACGTATCGCGGTTAGATAATATAGGTATACATCGCAGTTATTGTATAATTATAATAATATTATAATGTATTGTAAATTGTTGCTATGTAGATAGCGTTGATAATGAAAGCTGATACGCATCAGTTTTTTTATACTAAGTTTTATTTACATACTTTATAAATCATTTTATATGCCCATAAAAGCCCAAAATTTAAGTATATTTATAATCAATTACTTTATCGAAGTAATTACGCACTTAACATTTGCATTTACATCATTATTGTTAAAGTGAATGTTCTGAATTATTCCCTTCGTTTGCATTGTAAAGCTCGGTTCGACAATAAATAGCGTTCAATCCCAATAATATCGATAATGCTTATCTCAGTTGATATTCAATTTGATATTGGACAGGCCTTTTAATTTTTAGCATTGTAAAATTGAAATGAAATTATCTTATGATATAAGCTATCTACTATGAATCCCGTCAAAATCGATGCGCTCGTTTTGGAGATTACTTGGTACAAACATCCATATTAAGAATGTTTACTATTTCGAAGTTTCGTAAGAATTTCATAAAAATCCTGTTATTTTAGCTCTACAAACGAATGTATAATTTGTATTATTTATTAAAAAGGTAAAACATTTATTAAATAATCCTTCTAATAATATTATTATAAATGCGAAAGTTTGTGAGGATGTGTATGTGTGTGTTTCTTACTCTTTCACGCAAATACTATTGAACCGATTACAATGAAATTTAGCGCACATAATATAGAGGGTAACTTCTATAGGATAGGTTTTATCCCCGAAATCTCACGGGAACGGTAACTATGCGGGTTTTTCTTTAAAAACGCGGGCGAAGCCGCGGGTGGAAACATAGTTCATTCATATTCATGAAAATTGTCAAGCTCCTTTCGAAACAAACAAGAACATTAAAATCAATCGTTGAACAATGTAGAATGGAAAATATAATAGATTCAAATTATTGTCGTTTTGCTCAACTGCATTATAGAGCTTCGATTGAAGCTGAAACGCTTTTTAGATGGTTCTATTGGAATATTTTGTTTTAATATTCGCTGGAATGTTCTCAGCTAATTTAACTTTATTATACATTCCTTTGATTAATGTTTTCAAAGAAAATACTCTGTTATAATTACTACTATATTAGCTTTTTGTTTTAGCGTTTGTTTTCGATGCAAGCGTAATTAATTGCACTGGTTAATAAATAACCGTTAATTTTAATATAAATATGCTTTCATTGATACAATTATGGCAAACATAAATAAAATAATATATTTTAATGTAGAAATAGAAAAAGACAAAATGTATTTATTTTATAAATATAGATAATATATATTCAAATTGTTACAACTAACAATTTTGTCATATCTCCACACAGTTTAGTCAATACATATAAAGACATAAATAAATAATTTGTAAAATAAAAAATAGGTCAACGACCTATTATAGGGATAATAGTAGGTACTGTTCTAAAGTACACATTAATATCTAGTACCTACGCACTCCATACATACCTTAATGGGTCTAATAATGAGCACAGACCTTGTTATAGGTCATTAGAGAGGTTCTATTACCCTCAGGTGAAACTCAAGTTTCCCTCATAATACCTCATTATTAGAAATGTCATGTTAAGGGAAGATATGCTTTAGGCTTTTGTGAAAGGAAGATGAATTAAAAGGTTATAGTCGTAAGTATCTTTTAGTTGATAAATTGTTCGTCTATCTGTTACCGGCCAAACCCGATTTCAGGACAAACTAGTTT
>CAJQZM010039366.1:0-51816 GCA_907164665.1 Colias nastes | reverse complement strand
AAACTAGTTTGTCCTGAAATCGGGTTTGGCCGGTAACATATCTATTAATTGACACCATAAACTGCACAATATGCAAGAAATTTATATGCTGTCCTTTTGTATATTTATTAAAACCGTAGTTAGTAGTCACCATCTCCGAGTTTGACGTATATTTAATTCTATTTTTGCTAAATAACAAATCTTGACGGTGGAACTGCTTATCTCATAAAACTTTAAAAAACCAGTAACTATTAAACTATATCTAATGAAAGACATCATCTTGGAATACACGTAAGTACATACTATTTTTTAAAATACCAAATCTTCCAGGTGGAACTACAGCATATCCCATAAAACTATCATAAACACGTAGTTAAGATTCACCAACAAATTCCAATTAAGCTCACTTAATTAGTCCAGATCCAAGCTTCGTTGATACTAGATGGTCCAAAGCAATAACATGTATGTAACGAGCGAGTCAATCGTGTGACAAGTGATTGACAAGACGGCCTGCAGTAGTGCAGCGAACACGTGCTATTGAAAGTACAGTCAGCAGAAAAAGGTCAATAAGTATATTATCAATTAACATACATCAACAGAAAAATTATGTAATAATAAACAGAATAAGTTAACCGGGTTGTTTAGCAAAAGGCCGTTAACTTGGTTATTATCTAATTCCATAATACTCGGGTACCATCATAAGGAAGGTACCCGGTCCTTTGGAAGGCTTACGTGGGGACACGGATCCAACACGCAGAGGCCCTTTAGAGAACTTTACTGTGTTGTGGGACACCATTATTATCTATACTATTAATATTATAAAGCTGAAGAGTTTGCTTGTTTGTTTGAACGCGCTAATCTCAGGAACTAGTGACGAGGCACAGTTACTCTACATAATATATGTATTTGTGAAAGTCAATTTTACTGTCATTTATTCTTTACCGTTTAAACCTTCCCATAATTTCTACAAATGTTTACAGATCAAAAGATATCATATAGTCTTTGCGAGAAAAAATGGCCTCTAAAATAAATTACACACAAAAAACCATAACCTCAAATATATCACCGTAACTCATTTATTCGATACTCAGCTTGTGGCGAAATAATCAACATTCTCTTAAGCGTTATATAAATTCAATCAGGATTTTGTATAACATATTCGAGATCAAAAGAAATTTCTCCGCGACTGTACCTTGCAACTGAGTCCGCTTGTAATTGTATTCCAACCTCCCTCTAGCCAGAGATTCCCAATGTTTGTGTGGACAAAGGGAAAAAGTACGAAATTTTGTATTTAATGAGTTCAACTTGAAAGTTCCAACTATGTTAGTAGGTATTTAGAATTGTGTTAAATTAACAAAAATTACAAATGAAAACAATTAAGTTTCACTTAATTTCACATTCACTTTGTTTTCTTTTGTGTTTCTATAACAATAGAAATAAAAGATACAAAGGAACACTCATATTTATTACCTATATTTAGATAATAATATTATTTTGGAGTAAAATATTATCAATATCGAATCGCAACATACAAATAACAAATATTAGATTTTCAATCACGCCAGAATATACCAATACATATAAGATTAAGAATCGCAGAAAACGAATGGATACTAAATCAAAATCACATAATACAAAAATATATAACCAATTTTAATCCTCAGTTTTACAGAAATAATTCGTTTAAAAATATGTTTTTTTATTAAATTGTACTATAAAGTTTAAGAACCACAATATCAAATGAAATGAAGGGATGGAGCGGTAGATACAAACAAGAACACTTAAAACCTACCTCTGACGCGTATAAACAAGTTTGTATAATTTAATTATTCAGAAAAAAGAATCATGATAATAATAAGAGTGTAGACAACCATAACATATAAATAAACGACTTCACCCTCCTTTTCAAAGAAAAACCCGCTGGGTCTGGGTCTTCAGCTACCTACCTACATACCAAATTTCGTTTTAATCGGTTCAGTAGTATTTGCGTGAAACTATAACAAACATCCACCCTCACAAACTTTTGCATTTATAATATAAGGATTTAACCGAATAATTATTATTATTTTTATAAACTCCTCAAATTAATAAGTGGCTTCATTAAAATTTTATTGCATCACACGCAAGAAACAATTGTATCCTATACAGAGACTATTTGCAGCCTCGTATATAACATCTCAGCTCAAGGCTACAACATAAGCGCTCTACAGCTTAGCTCTATAGACTACAATGTTTGAATACCAATAGCCAGTCATTTTATAAAAAGAAGGGATATAAGCTGAAAAGAATTTTATCAAATGACCGATATATAAATTTTTTGCTTTTATTTAAAAAAACAAAAAATACACACACACTAGGAATAAAATTCGGCCCAGTTCGGTAGAAATAAGCTAAAAAATATCACCTACCAAATTTATGACCGTGTATACCGTTGCTTAACTACGATTTGTTTAATGTTCGTTGTTATAGAAAAAGAAATACATCATCATCCCTGAAAATCAATCTGTCCATCTATCACGGTTCATGCTACGAACAGGCACACAGACAGACAAGCGTAGTTTCAGGAATAAGGTCCTGTTTGGACCCTCAGGTGCAGGGAACCCTAAAAATGTATTCGGGAATGCTATATATACCTCGCTGATTTTTAGGAGTTGCAGACAAATATAGTCTCGTTTTCTAAAACGCTCTATGTGTATCTTTCTCTATGTGTATCTTTATCGAACACAGGTTATTGACAGAATGAATCGTTTCGATGCAAATGCAGCACAAAACAATAGTTTGAATGGTTTCGTCGCCATAAATGTCTACGAATTCATTGAGTGAACTAAACAAAGCGTTTGTATAATGCTTCATTTAAATGTATCGGGATGTCTCGCTTCCTGATGAGTTGAATTAAGTGGGAATAATTTTGTCGTTTTGATGACTTGTGGTAGGTCCTTGAGGATGTTTTATAATGAAGGCTCTTTACACGCAATAAAGTAGCACACGCAAGAATGTTTAAATATTTTTCCGTCTTTTTCTTAATACGCTTATTTATTTATAGCACAGATTATTTTGTAACCGCAGGAGAGATAAATGTTATACCTATCTTTAATTTTTTATTAGTTATAATATATTATAAATAACAGAGCAAATGAAATACAGGGCAATAGTCAATACAGGGATTCGATTCAAAATTGTTTTCATAAACATGAGTTATGAATCCACCTCTGACCGTGGACTAGTATAATTTATGAAGAGGTTAAAACCTCGCCGCAAAATATCCCTATTCCAATTCATTAATCAAACAAAAGCCGATTAAATTTCAGTGAACAAATGTGACTTAAAACCACTTGCGGTTTACGGTAATGTTAGCAGTTTTAATTATATTGTAAATCATGTGCTCTAATAAAGTAGAATGAATTAAATTAACACAAGGTACTCAAACTCAAACATTTATTTATTCAATTAGACTTCTTCTAGAAGCACTTATGAATCGTCATTACATATTCGTCATTACTTACTACTTACATAGTATTTTTATACTATGCAGTATGTAGTGATATTGTTGCTCTTTTAAAATTATGTCAATATTACAATTTAATTTTACATAGGTAATTAATATTAGGTAACTACCTACATAATATATCATAATTTATGCCAAAGAACTGTTCAGTGGTTCTTACGCGACAACCCTCCATGGATCTTCATACTTATTTTGCTTTCAAAATCGCTATCGCTCCCTGTCCGTGTGCTGTCCGTGCCGATGTATGATTAGATTTTTTAAAAGTTCGCAATGGATTTTGATGTGGTATTTTTAAATAGATAGAGTGGTTCTAAAGAAACGTTTAACGTTTTAGTATATAATTTATTAAGTTTTCTACAAAGCGGACGAAGTCATACGCAGAAAAATAGTTACTAATAAAATAGCAAAGTAACATGTTTACATGTGAATACATTCGTTACTCTTTTATGCAAAAACTAATGGATGGTTTATTGAAATTTGGTATGCAGATAAACGAACAAACGTTGGCAGTTTTAATTTTGCTGCCACATGTAAAACCGGGGGTTCAAGGATATTATGCAGCAAATGGCTACATTGTTAGAAGAATGCAGATTTAATTTTAGACGCTCAAAATTCTCATGATCCATAAAATTTGTCGATATTATAACTGAATAAATAATAGAAACAATTCTGACTAAAAACGGTAAAAATATTACTGAAAATATTCTGATTTCTAAATGTTAGATTATCGTTAATCGCTAGAAGTGTTATCCAATTAACGCAATTAATGTTTAAACTTATTCATGGGGAAGTTAACTGTCGAAGTTTTCTATCCCTCACTGAGGAATGAAGAAAGCGGAGCGGTATGAATAAAATATGAACATTTCACAAAAATGAAGCAAAGGTGACAGTCTGAATGCCCTGTAACTGCAGGATTTTCTCATTGTAACTTTGTAGAAAGCGCAGTTCTGCACTTTTTCAGGTTTTATACACTTTCGATTTAAACTTTTAAATTAAAACATGGCTGGAGATTCGCTGAACTAGAAATGGAATGGATTTCATGTTTCTGTTTTATTGTAACGTTACACGAGTCTTGGGTATTTATTCCATTTGATATGCTTTGGTTTATGTATCTATTTATTTAAGGATAAATGTTTTATTTATAGAATTGAATATACAAACTTAATATTTATATTTTACCTACACAAAGTGATAAAATAGTGATAAGATAGTTCAACAACTGTAATGTCAACTATCGATTGTAAAGTATTTAACAATGAAGAATGAGCACTTTGTAAATTTAGTTTTATTTCTAATTTTAATCAGTATCATTATTACTTATTCAGTCAATTTATTCACAGCGATTGATGTGTTAACTTATTTTCTCTACCGTAGACTACACTGAAAAGGTGATTCCTACTGAAGTGAAATAGCAAATGTCACGTTGCATGTAATATACGTTGGAAGCAACTAGACGGTTCAACGTCTTTATTTACATAATCACTAGCTTTCCCCCGCCTTGTTCTCTTTGAGTTGAGAAAATGCTAATTTCTATCCTCATTTTATATATTTTAGTTTTATTCTTTCACGACAAAATATATCAGATCTCCTTCTAGATCTAATAAATATTAAGCCAGCCGCTTTGTCGGAGATTGTAGAACTTACCCACTACAATATTAAGTATATCAGATTTTTTATATTAGTAGCATTCGTATACCTAGTAGGAATAAATAGGGATTCTAGTAAAACTTAAGTTATAGTACATACAGTACGTATAGTAGACAATTATTTTTAAATCAAGTAGATACATATTTTTTTGTGGCTCTTAAAAACATAATTTTTAGAATTGCCATTAAGAGAGGAATGCATCTTTATTCATGATGCATTAATTAATCTTACAAGATAAATGAGAATATTATGCAAAGAAACCAGAAGTCTTGTTATATTATTTCACAAAAGACCTACATCTATCAATCGGTAGGGAAATTATCTTTCTCTGCTTTCATATTTAAAAAGAAGGATTTGCTATAATATTTGATTGTTAACTGTATTGGTTATACACAATCACATATGGAGACGACACCGCCTACATCACTTATGTTCCGCTCACCATAAGCCATATGGCTTAACTGCACGCTCATTTTTTATTTGTTTTAAAGTGAAACGCATCAAATATGCCTTCGTGTGTGTTACGATATTGCACAAATAATACAAATAATACGGAAAAGTGCAAAGGAATAACTTTTCATCGGTAAGTACCTAACTAGATAATAATTTTTAAAACTTAGTTAGAGCAAAAAAATGGCGCACAGATTTTGTTCGTGGTGTCTCCTCCATACGTAGTAATATTATCAATGTACACAATGTAGTTTTGTGTATAAACTACAACTATAACAGACTATAAAATATGTTCATAGATAACATAGTAATTACTTACCCACCACAAGAGCTTTACCTAAGAAGGTAGAGCTCTTTTAATCATTAAAATGGCAACAAAAATAATTGAAGTATTTTAAAATGTAATTAAACCGAAAATAACTCCTCCCATATGTTATGTAACTACTTCATAAATGTTACATTAGTTTAACCCTTAAATTGATTTCGTCCGTTTTGAAGGACATAGTATTTACACACATGCTGGTGCTGTTATAGCAGACCTAAGCTTCGCCAATCGCTATATTGGGAAGGTACTAGCTATGTCCTTCGCGTACATGCAGGTTTCGTTAGCGAAGCGAAGTACATTCGCGAATGGTGACCATTTGAAAATTGCAAAAAACGGATCTCTTGACTCTCCTGATAAAATTGATAATAACTGTAAGTATTTTGGCTATTTTGCTTATAATGTTATATTATTAGTTAGAATACGATTGTAAGTATAGTATTTTGACATAATTTTTACATATTTTACAATATTTGGAATAAAAATCTTAGTTTATTCATGATGTCCCATAAAACGGACGTTGACAACTTGGAGTATACACTAGGGTAATCTTCACATGTCCTATGTAACGGACGTTGCCAATAAGGCCTGCCATTTTCAACGTCATCATTTTAATATATTTTTCTCTATTTTTATTATGTTTTACAGGAGCATGACTTGGCAATCAATAAAAAATTTCCTCACTACCTCTGGCGGAAGCTGAAGAGTCTGGCGTTGAGTTGAGATGACGATTTCGAAGGAAATGTAGACCTACGGGAGTGTTTTCACTATGATAACAGTGTCAATCATTTACCCCCAGCATCATACCTCCGGAATTATACGACATATTGATTTGAGACACAATGAAGACCCAAATAGTCAGAATTTTTACCATCAACAAAATATTATTGCTGCAGAATTACAGCCATTACATGCGGTGCGAGATGAATCTTCCCCACTTCTCAGTAGTTCTTCAGCCACAGCATCATGTTACTTACCAGAAATACCATCCAATGTTTGAAAATTTAAATGATAATACCTTACAAATTTAAAAACTGGCAGCAAATGGATATATATGCCAAAGAATCCAAAAAAAAAAGCGATTTAAATTTCCCGTTTGTTTTGGTACTTCAGGCATGGTATACGACTTCTTTGCATACGATGAAGCAAACACATTTCAATCTGTACAATTTAGTGAATGGGAAGAGGACTTTCTTGGTGTATTAGAGAAGTTCTCAGGCTATGTAATACTATTTCTATTCCAATTCTTAGCATATTCTTAGGCTGTGATTTTTGGTAGTGTCGTTTTTTAAAATCCATTATTTTTAACGATATCGTTACAGTTTTAACCAATATTTTAAGACAGATGTTTGAAAAGCTTATACTAGATCGTCCATAATTATAATTTGATGAAAATTTTGAATTTCATAACTGATAATGTGCATTTTATTCATGTACCACGGTTGCACGGATAATGTGCAATGTCCGTTATATGTGACGTTCCGAACATGTACATATAATTGGCAATGTCCGTTTTATGTGACATAGTGAAAACAATAGAAAAAATTAAAAATTTTAATTTTTTTTTTCATTTTCCTCTTTTTTTTTTTTTTTTTTTTTATTTATTCAATTAGACTTCTTCGAGAAGCACTTTTGAAACGTCAATACATATTTTTAACATTTACCACCGATTCGGAAAGCAGTATCTATGGAGAAGAATCGGCAAGAAACTCCATAGTTGCTCTTTTAAATCATTTCAGTATTACAATTTAATTTTACAAAATATGTAAGTAACTGTACGTATATATCATAATATGCCAAAGAACTGTCCTGTGGTTTTTACGCGACAACCCTCCATGGGTTTTTATCTTCCATATATTCCTTAATGCTGTAATAGGCTCTCTGAACTAATACGTTTTTTACATAATTTTTAAATTTAGTACTACTAAACTCTTTAATACTATGAGGAATTCTGTTGTAAAAAAGTATACCTTGGCCCATAAATGAATTTTTAACTTTAGCTAACCGGTAAAATGGCATTTCAATTTTATTTCGGTTCCTTGTGCCATAACGGTGTCTATCTCCTACTCTTGTGTGTAAGTCTGCGTTTTTGTGTACATATAAAATATTATTAAATATATACTGTGATGGTACTGTGAGGATACCAGTATTCTTAAAGAGATCTCTTAGTGAGTCCCTAGCACGTAAATTATATATAGAGCGTATGGCTCTTTTCTGTAATATAAATATAGTTTCTATATCTGCAGCCCTGCCCCATAGCAGAATTCCATAGGACATAATGCTATGAAAGTAGCTAAAATAAACCAATCTAGCCGTGTCTTCATCGGTGAGATGCCTTATTCTTCGAACTGCATATGCAGCTGAACTAAGCTTAGCAGCGGTGGTGGCAACATGGTCCCCCCATTGTAGCTTCTCATCTAGTGTCAAACCAAGAAAAACAGTAGAATCCACAGGGTATAATACCTCCCCGTTTAAAATAATATCCCTTTTCACCTTTTTTACATTTGGAAGGATAAATTCAACACAATTTGTTTTTTTTGCATTTAATAATAAATTATTAGCAGTGAACCATTTGGATATGCGTAAAAGAGCAGAGTTTACTTCGTCAACATTTGTGTCATGTCTATCCACATTAAATATTAATGAGGTATCATCTGCAAACAGTACTATTTCACACATATCCTGCAAATAATAAGGTAGGTCATTAATATATACTAAGAACAAAAACGGTCCTAAGATAGATCCCTGCGGAACACCTATGTTAATCGGCGCACCGCAAGATTTCTCTCCATTAACAACAACGGTTTGTACCCTGTTCTGAAGATATGAAGCTATGAGGTCCTGAGATAAACCTTTAATACCATAAAAATTTAGTTTCCGTAATAGAGTGGTATGTTCTACACAGTCAAAAGCCTTAGAAAGGTCGCAGAATATCCCCAAAGCATTCTTTGAATTTTCCCATGCTTTATATATATGTGACAAAAGAGCTATTCCAGCATCAGTGGTAGAGCGCCCCTTTGTGAAACCAAACTGTTTGGCGTGCAGTAAACCATTTGATACAAAATGACTACATAATTGGTTTAAAATTAATTTCTCGAAGACTTTGCTCAAAGTTGGTAAAATGGAAATTGGCCTATAGTTATTACAGTCTTCTTGGTCACCACTTTTAAATAAAGGAATAACTTTACTTAACTTTAATAAATCAGGGAATATACCACAGTCACAACATTGATTAAATATAAACGCTAAGTGGTTGGCAATGTTTTCTATAATATTATTTACTAGATTTACAGACATTCCCCAGAGATCACATGTTTTTTTTAAGTTTAATGTTTTAAAAGTTTTAACAATTTCCTCTGCAGTCACATGTCGCAATTCAAATAATACATTACACTCAGCAACATGGTCCCTCAAGTAGGACTCAGCAAGCGCTGATGACGAATTTAATTTTTCGGTAATACTAGCAGGGACACTACTAAAAAAATCTTCAAAAGCAAGCGCAACATCAGCACTTTTGTCAATGACCCTACCAGCATTAACTAGTTTTATGGTACTATTTGATTGGCTTTTGCCCATTTCACCATTAATAATTGCCCAAACCGTTTTAACTTTGTTATCAGAGTTGCGTATTTTATCTCTGACATACAAGCACTTGGCAGTGAAACAAACTTTTTTAAAAGTTTTTGAATAATTTCTAACATAACTAAGAAATGCCAAGTCTTTGTTATATTGCTTCATGCCATATAACTCATATAAAACGTTCCTGCATCTGTGTATACTAGGTGTTGCCCATTGGCTAAATGGTAAATCCTTGGTAATACTTAAAGATTTAACTTTAAAGATTTTTTCAAACTCATTATGAATTAAATTAAAAAGATTTGTAAACATTTCACAAGGATTATTATGAAAGGATTGATCATTCAGGCCAGGCAATTTATTATTAATATTATCTCTAAATTTATGAATGCCTTTTTTAGTTATAGGCCTAACATTAATTCTTTTAAATGTAGGTATGCAATCCCATTCAAAAACTACTTTCTGGCCACAGTGATCCGAAGTCAGTGTATTGAGAATATTTTTTTCTAAAAAGTTACAATCACAGTAAACATTATCAATACAAGTTGCAGAACTAGGTGTAATTCGTGTGGGTTCATCAAAAAGTTTATGTAAATTAAATGATTGAAATAAATTAACTATTCGTGTTGCCATTTGTGTGTGTGAAAGTAAATCAATATTAAAGTCTCCACATACTATAACCTTCTTTTCACTTCTGCTCAAACGCTTTAATATTTCTTCCATGACTGTCTCAAACATATTATAGTCACTGGAAGGAGGCCTATAAACGCAAACAATAATGTAACGCTCAAGTTCAACACAGGACAGTTCAATGGTGCGTTCTACAGAAAGGCTAACAATGTCAGTTCGTTCCTTGCATTTTAAACTATTGTGTACAAAAATAAGAGAACCTCCATGAATAGCATTTGTCCTAAAGTATATACTTTTTAATTTATAATTATCAATATTTATTAACAACTGACATTGTTTAAGCCAATGTTCTGTTACACAAAATATTTTAATTCTATTATGATTTAAAAATAATTCTATTTCTAATAATTTGCTAGCCAAGCCTTGAATATTTTGATGCACAATAGAAAAAGACTGCTTAGCTGTTGTCTTATAAACTAGTTTAAATCTAGCTTAGGGCTAGATTGTCTGTCAACACTTAACCTAGGTTGATGTATATAATTACTACTACATAAAATTATAGTAGATCCAGGGTCTGATACTAAACATGTACCAGACTGGTTAATAATTTTATATGCTATTAACATAGCAAGTTCTCTCTTATATCTAAATGGCAGATACACTGTATTCTTTGTCAAACAAAAAGATTTTGTACAAGAATTTATGTCAAAATATATAAATGCATCACTATGATGATTTGTTAAATTATATAATTTCAAGTTAATATTATAGATAAATTTATATTGATTTTGTGTCAAACCAGGCAAATATGGTAAAGTACACAACATAAATTTGCATTTTGTCTCACTACTAATTTTTAACATTTTTTTAAATCCTATATCAATGTCATGTTTTTTTAATTTAAAACTATCTCCATATAATATAATAACAATACTATTTTCATTAAAAGTAAAATTATCTAATGAATTCATGATATATGTAAATGAACTATTAGGAGTACAAAAATTAGTTTTTCTATCCTAATTCCAAAACGTCCTCCAAATTTGGACATTATACACACAAGTTATCTAGGGGTGACAATTTAAGGGTTAATATCGTCTCAATACTTAGTAGTGTAATCGATCATAAGGGTTCACGCTTGACTGTGATGGATGGAGCGAATCGGTTCAAGTTTTAGAAGTATGTGATGGGAATAGTTATGGGGTTTCCATTTCTTAGGATAAATAGGCTTATTATGCAAGATACCAACATCTGCGAAGGAAAATGACGTAATTTTTTAAGTTTGTTTATTATAAATGTGAAAGTAGCTCTGTCTGCCTATCTCTTCTTCACGCTTAAGGGCCCTTAGTAGGTGAAAACGTAAAAATGGACTGTTTTCTACGAGCTATAATTGAAAATATTGAAGTTTTTTCGCACTGAAATTTCTAATATGTATTACAGAACGTATGTGAGATGGGATGACTGTTTCCAAAACACGGTTGGTAAAATTTTGCTCGATAGAAAAAAATCCTGAAGTTACCTCTAAAATATCACATAAATGCTCATTACAACCGTATTTTACGATAATAATTCGTATAAAATCACAAACACATAGGTATTTACTTTCTCAATTTCGTGACTGTTTTAGATTTAGAAAATACTAAATATTTTCATTCACTTTTTGATAAAAATGTGAATGGCGCTTACGATTTTTAGTTTCGAGCACGTTGATTCCATACTAAACGCGGACCCCCTCACCCCTTACCTCAGGCCCGAATAGCTGAATTTTCGCTGACCGCCTAACACCCCTTAAGCCAAAGAATCGATTTTGATGAAATTTTGTACTTAGATAGTAAAAGAAATGAGACAGACAAAGAGTGAGAGAACTATGCTGCGAACGGAAAGCTAGTATCCTCTAATAGCTTTTAAATATGTTACGACTGCACTCAAGGAAAAGCAATTAAACCAAAACTACAAAATGTGCTAAAGAAACAATTTTAATCTATACATGTTTGAGATTATATTTTGTTATAAAATCGGTTCACAATTTATAATTTATAGAGCACGGAAAATATTTTATTCATAGCTTGGTAAAAACTAATCTTGCGAATGAAATAGTTGAGAAGATGCCAAAATATTCCGAATAGAAAAGTAACCATTGTTCTAAACATACTCATATTTTTATAATACTTTATCTTTATTGCTCCTTCTTATATCTCGCCTTTTATTCATATAATTTATGAATAAACTAGTATAGTTTATAAGATATGGTAATACGAAGCAAAATTGAATATTTATTCAATCACTAGCGGTCCGCCCTGGCTTCGCCCGTGGTACATGTTTATGTTTTCTCTCCATAAGAACCATCCTCGTACTTCAAGGAATATTATAAAAAAGAATTATCGAAATCGGACTACACGTTCACGCGTGGTGCCGTGACCAAGGGAAATAGGGATTCATTTTTATATATTACTAGCTTTCCACCCGCAGCTTCGCCCGCGCAGTCAAAGAAAAACCCGTATAGTTCCCGTTCCCGTGGGATTTCCGGGATAAAACCTATCCTATTTCCCGGGATAAAAAGTAGCCTATGTCCTTTCTCGGGTATCAAAATATCTCTAAGTATACCAAATTTCATGCAAATTTGTTAAGTAGTTAAGGCGTGATTGAGTAACAGACAGACAGACAGAGTTACTTTTGCATTTATATTAGTATGGATTAAAACCAAACTTACCAACTTCTCAGCTGTATGGTTTAATACTAAATCACAGTGCTGTCAAAATGTAATGTAGTAATAATATTTACATATCTATATATAACTGCCTATTTGAAAGTATCATTGATAGTATCATCATTGTTATCTTATTAAACTGATTGTTTAATAAGATAACAATGATGACATTACATAAAATTAAATACCTACATACAAAAAATCCTTACCGTCTGAATTTGATATTTTTGGTTTTATGGCATTCAAATGTAAATTTACAAAGCATTTGAATGCTCGAGTCCCGCCTCGTGACCGAATTTTTTCTATTCTTTATAAAATTACTAGCTTACCGCCCGCGGCTTCGCCCGCTTTGCCTAAAACCTAATAAATTATATACTAAAACCTTCCTCTTGAATCACTCTATCTATTAAAAAAACCGCATCAAAATCCGTTGCGTAGTTTTAAAGATTTAAGCATACAAAGGGACATAGGGAAATAGGGACAGAGAAAGCGACTTTGTTTTATACTATGTAGTGATAGAGATCAGCTATTATTTAGTATTAATATAACTTTGTTAATTTATTTAACCTGGTTTTATGGCAAACAGCTTATCCGGTTTTGATAAATTTCATAGTAACTTAACATCGATCAGACCTTAGACATGATTTAGGCCATTTTTTGTAACGAAAATGAAACTTTTAAGGTCTGAAGTAGAAGTTTGTATAAAGACCTAGAGAAGTTGGGTAATAATGTAGTTTTAATAAAAATAGCAATAAGTTTGCAAGAAAGGCATGAAACTGACATTAGGGATTTGTGAGATTATTGTTATTACATTGGAATAGACACATAGATGTAAGATTTGTAAATTTATGATGTAAGTACATAAACTATATATAATATATATATAAAAATGAAACCCGTTTTCCTTGGTCACGGCATCACGCGTGAACGTGTGGACCGATTTCGATAATTCTTTTTTTATTATATTCATTGAAGTACGTGGATGGTTCTTATGCAGAGAAAACGTAAATATGTACCACGGGCGAAGCCGGGAAGCCGAACGGCTAGTATATTATACATATCGAAATATCGTGATCTGTTGTGTGAATTTAACTCTACAGATAAAAAATATATTATGTCTTTGGGTAAGCTCTAATTAAAGACATACAAGATAGCACTTGTAATAAATTTGGGTTAAATCAAAATGAAGTTTATAAAAGCACCGTTTATCGAGTTCCATTGAAAAGGTCTAATGAGTATCCCTCTGATTGAATTGCTAATTTCGGATAAACTTTGACGTGGTTAAAAGTTGGTAGACTACGTAACAATAACTAGATGGACTTAAATTTTAGTCATTTATGAAAGTAAATTAAATAGAAAATATTATATGTTATAAATTTTTAATAAATGTCTAATAAAACAAAGTTTTGTAAAAAAATATAGATTAGATCTTGACGTGATTTTGCATAGAGTACCTACTTTGTGAAATTATATGGAAAAACTAGTACGTACTTACATTGGGAAAAAGTAATTAATTTCACCTCTGTGTATAATTTATTACCAAAGTATGAAGCAATATTGGAAATTTTAAAGGTGGAAATTCGCTTGAATTAATTAATTATGACGAAATTGATTTTTAATATTGAATTGCACCATATACAAACTTTTGTACTATGTAGATGATTTTTACTATTTTATAATCATTCTTTTAACGAATTACCAAGTTCATGTATGCTCTCATCTAATTTACTCGATTTCAAGTAAATCAAGCACTACCTATGTCCTATTAAGAGGAAAAAAATACACATAATATGCAACTACAAAATTGTATCGTTGTTGTTGTTTTTTTTTTTCAAATATAATATAGTTCGTATGTCGCGTAGCACTGGTGCCTACCTTATACCTTATACTTGTCATTTTTAATCTGTTAATTGCCAAAAAAATATTCAACCTACTTAACAAACAGAATGATGCCGGTCCTCTCAATCTGTCTATAGATTCCCTTCCACGAAGCGAGCATGCAGTATTGTTGCTTGGTTGTCAAAGGTGACCGCGGATCTGAGGGCGGTGGTGGCCGATGGAACGGGTCCGAATGGAACTCTGATGATGCTAATGCAGACAGCTTACAACCCATTGTATAGAAACGATGAAGCGTCTTAGAGATGGTTAATCTGTGGTTTTTGGTTGTCTGTGGTCTTTAGATTTTCTGTGGTTTATGGTTGTTAAAGATATGAATCTATTATACTTTTTTTCACAGATTTTTATGTCCACACTATGATCTGTAAACTTTATATTAACACCATTATTTTTACTATATTTAACACGTATTTTAACACTTGATTTTAAATTTTAGACGCACTCTCAGTGTGACACTTTTAATTGGATATTTCCAATACAACAGGTTAATGTTATTTGTCATTAAGTTAATGTCGATATCGATAAAAGCCGTTATTCCAATAATCTTATTTTACGTGACTAGTGACGCGATCAGAGCATTTTTTATAACTGAATTTAGTTTCTAGAAGACTATCAAACCAGTGTTGTTCGCAAGATATTTAATATTTATCGATAAAAGGTTGACACTGATTAATAATTATTGTTCGTTTGATGGTATTAATTTTATTTATATGATATGAAAATAAAATCCCATAAAATTAATATTTTGACATAAATTGATAACGCCTACATTTATTAAGTTGCACTTGCTAAGTTTTAGATATTATTTTATACCTATTTGAAGCATTTGTTGTAAGTATTTTCAAGAATCCTACAAATCGTTCATTTAATTTAGTTTAAGTAATACATAATTAATATCTAGATTGTTACGTTTAGTTTTGAATATACCTTTCATAATATATCAATTAAGGAGCCAATAAAATAACCTATCCACATGAACGTTCCGTAATTACGAGTATGCAAACAATAACAATTTGTTATGTATTGTTATTCATGAAAATTCACTTCACATAAATTAAATCAAAATTTCCGTTACCTAACAAGTTATCGATATTACAAAGCACGTCACTATTTCGACTCTATTCGGTTCATGCAATTATATGACGCACGGCAATTGTATGATAATAGTGATGTCCTTTTTTGAAATTATGGCTATCATACGTCATACTATTCTCTCCCCTAATTAGATTATAGTCCCTATGACAATGGGTTAAGGGTCATTTTTAAGCGACTTTGAAGTGCGATATGAATCAAAACTTCAATTGTTTTTTTAATTATCCGCCGCGTGAAAGTATGTACCTACTATGGTTTTGGGCTAAATATAAATGAAACAGATGTCAGTGCAAATGCCTATTTTATATTTATTTATAATTGATGCACATTATTTTAAAATGACGTATAGTTACTATTATTATGAAGATGTGCTATCGAGGGAGGTTATTCATGAAGGCTAAGTATATTATTATAACGACGAGTAATGAATATAAATATAACTGCGTTAAAAACAACCGACTTCAAAAACAGAAAAGTAAAAAATAACAAAGATTTGATATTATTAATTACTACATACATATTATTTAAATGTGCTATTTACTAAAAAGGTTTGATGTCGGTGCACGGGCTTAATACTAAGTGCTTAGTGTTTGGCACCGACTTCAAACCTATTTAATAAATAGCACATCTAAATAATATGTAGTAATTAATAATATCAAATCTTTGTTATTTTTTACTTTTCTGTTTTTGAAGTCGGTTGTTTTTAACGCAGTTATATTTATTTAATACATTTTAGTGTGTTTTTTAATACGAATCAAACGAGCCCAAACTTGATAAAGTTGAGTCAATATAAAAAATATATAAAAACTACTGGGTATACTGAGTTCCTATGGCCACGGCCACCTTCCGATTCCATCATCAAATCAGCTCTATGTCATGATAATGTTTCTTCGCTATCTAATTTATATACGTATACAAAATTTCAGCTCAATCGGTTACCGGGAAGTGAATCAAAGTTACTTGCTATATTTCAATGAAGTCATCGAGTACAGACAAAAATGCTCATATAATAAAAACTACTGGGTCTATCCGAATAAAAATTTTATGGGACCAATTCGACACCATCCCGCATCAAACAAAAAAAGAATCACGTAAATCGGTTCAGAAACCTTGGAGTAATCGGTGTACATACATAAAAAAAAAAACATATACCGGCCGAATTGATAACCTCCTCCTTTTTTTTGAAGTCGGTTAAAAAAGGAATCGGTACTTACCTGAGTAATAAAGAATGATAGGATAGAATGGAGCAGGAGATAATAAAGAACTACTAGTCGTTTAATTTACATCAAAATCGGTATAAACACACCATTAAAAACCCACACACTTTAAAATAATATTTATTTAAATTAAATAACATTTGATACACCAATCTTACTCATTATTACAAACATCCATCATTTAAAGTACTTGGTAAATACTGATTTATCTACTGAATTACACACAAATATATTTAAAATACAGGAAAAGATACTGTGAATTCGAAAAATAGTTCCATAGATTTTTAGCTTTGGTTAGGTTACAGTTTTAAATGGAGTTACAAAATGCATTTTTTTAAACAAATAACATATATACATACAATATATGATTTTTATCATATCATGGAATTATGTATTTCCTTCAAATATATAAAGATGTAAAATACATACAATATATTATTATGTGTTTTGTTGAACACATTTGCAGGAATAGCTTTTTTAACTACATAATATTATTATGTTTTATCTATTAGGTACATATAAATTGGCTTTCTAGTGTCACTAAATAAAATGAAAACATAATAAGTAATAGGTTTATGTAACAATATTTTAATAAGTTATATTTTTGACTGAAAAACAGTCATGGCTAATCTTACCAGACTAGACATTAGACAATACAAAACAATAAGACGACGGTTTCATAAATTTTTAATTAATTTACATCATTATTTGTATGTTTTAACTTGATTTTAACCTACACATTGACTTTTTATGTATATGTATTTATTTATTTAATAATTATTATAAATAAATTAGTTTGGTATACAGGCATGTAAAATGAAAATATAGGCAAAAATGCGCTCTACTTTCGTGAACGGTTATAGTAAAGTAACAGGCAGTTAAAAATTAAATATTGAAAATAATGAGTTTTACAACATTATATTATAAACAGTCGTCTTGAAATCTTATACAATAAAATAATATAAGAAACGTTTAAATCCGTTAAAATTCTAGTATTTCGAAACGTAAAAGGCATTCCGGAAAATCAATGACAAAAGAATGCTATTCGCGCGTCTTCCGATTTTCTATAGGTTATTCAATTTCTTGTAATAATTCAGTGACTATGAAACTCTTTTAAATTTTTAAATAATATAAAAATTCGATCACGAGGCTGGTTTCAAACCCGCGTATTTCGCCAATTCAACAAAATTCTTCTCAACGACGTGACCAATTTTTATGTTTTTTTGCGGATATATTCTTTCGATCAGAGAAGAGTAAAGTACCTATATTTATTAATTTCGCTAAGTATTAACAGAACAACGTTTACCAAGTCAATAACAATTGCATTGAAACCTTCTGTAAATACGAGATTTAACATTCTCTCACAAACATGGCTGAATAAGAAAATACGTTGTAAATCCAGGGAATTTGCAACTGCATTTCTTCATTCACAAAGTCTTGATCTTTCTCTATTTGAACGAACCAAGCTTGTATGATTATGGCAAAACACACACGAATCAAATTGAAACGTTGTAAATTTTCTTTTATCTAAAAGATGTAAAGTGTTTATGGACTTGTATATTTTTTATAATAAACAAAAAAATATTTAAAACGATATAAATATGGCCATAAATACATATATGTATATATTTTGATTGTTTTGGTTTAAAAACATACATATTCCTCCAATAAAAACAGTTGACGGTTTACTAAAAACGATATTCACCCTTTTAAAAATAAGTTATGATGTCAAAGTCAGTTTTTTTTTATTTCCGATGAAAGTAGATATTACTGTTTACATTTCAATGCATACATATAATAAATTTAACCACATTTATATTATGTCCAAAACACCGAAGAAAAAGTTGGCAAAAGAGGTCTATAAGAGATCAAATCCAAGTATCTATAACATTCATAATATATTTACATGTAAGCGTATTTTCATACTAATCAACCGCACATTAACACATTTATTATTAAGAATAGCTATTTTTATAACTCATACTCAACTTATATCAATTTTTGTTATTTAAGTTGTTTTTAATAATTTTAATTTTACACAGAATAAATTGAAAGTAAGTACGGGTAAGTTAAATAAATTGAATAAAAAATGGAAATAAATTATTACAAATAATGCAAATACATTGACACTGATATATTTAATTCATACTACAAAGTTAACATTTATTATTAAAGTAATCGTTAAAATGTATATAATTACACCAGCAGTCCATTTTATAATCATATACTTATGTATCATTGAAAATATTTAAACAGTATCACATCAAACATTTTAATAAATTACTAATCTACATTAAATAAATACACATTAAACGATTAAAATGCTTTTATAAATAAGTTTTATACTTTAATTTACTTGCTTATAATTAATAAATATTATGTACCAATTTATTACTTAAAGAAACTAAAACATGATTTTTTATAAAAAAACAGCGCCATGTGAAATTATGATAGAGAATAGAGGAGAATAAAAGAAAAAAATCATACAATTTTATAGTTTGAAATGTTCTTCATGAAACAATTGTAACTAATTGGTATAGGAATAATTATATCATGACTAATTAAATAATATACAAATTTTTTTAATTCAAAAAACAGTTTTACACAACAACATCTTTAAGAAAGCGCTTTACCTAAATTATATTGCAAAATTGTTTTCATTATTGGACAAATAAGTTACCTATTTTTTAAATAATGGACACATAGGACACCTAACGTTTTATTGAAATAATAAATAATACTACAATCACGAAAATTTTCAGGAAAACATCGCGAAAAGCAAAGCATACAATTCCTTACCTACTATATATAGATACACACTAACTTTATACAAATTAATTACACATATTAGTCGCGGCACGTAAGTCTAGCGGTGACCTTCAATGTTTTACGGCAAGTTCGCCTTTATTTCGTTCAAATAGATCCCCTCCACTTCAAGATGAGCGCTAAACTTACGTGCCGATAGCTATACATCGACACCAAGAAACTATAACTATTCAACATTTAATATTCATGAATATACAGAGAGTGTGAAACCAATGTTTATGTATTCTAAGCTAATACTTTTGCTTACCTTTTTGAGATTTCAGAGCTCTATTGAAAGATGTTGAATCATATTTGCAATACGCAAGAATATACTTTTTGATCCTGTTCGTTTTGGCTATTATTTGAGCAATACATATATTAGTATTTTCATAGTTTATATATAAATATAAGTTAGTATATTTTAGGTACATTTAAAAATACTTGTGACACGATACGTTAACAAATAAAATTTAATATACATAGTGTGACACGACTCCAATGATTCCAACTGCGAACGATATGACTCCATGAAGAATAGTATAAAAGTCGAAAGCGTATATAACTTTACAAATACACACTGTATCTAAATTGACATCTGTACACGTATTCTAAAATACGAGATTATTTGCCAGTTCACGACGGTTTGGCTGCGTTCTCGTAGCCATCAACTAGGGTCTGTAAGATGAATTTTATTGTTATTTTGTATATGTTTTCCACGTTTGGCGTGTATCGGTCTCCGAGCGTTGATTCGACGGCCGCTAGGAAGGGCGCCTCGATTTTCTGTAACAATGGTGAATAGATGTGGTCAATAAATGTTGTGGATTTTTTATACTGCGCTATGTGTGCGCTATTTTGTAGAGCAAAACTGAAATACATTTATTTATCTATAATATTATTGTATAAGGAGACTAGATAGGTGATAAACATACTTATTGTATATCCCTCTTATATGTATATGTACTCAGATAATTAGAAAACACAATTTTCTAAATATGTGTTGTGTATGATGTAATAAAGTTACTCATCAATAAGCAATCGGTTAAGAAACAGATAATATTTTAAATAGTCTATTAGCACTATTAGTTGAAAAGTAATCTACCTGTTTCCTATATATTTTTATATTTAAAATTTTTACCCTATATGAAATTCTACAAAATATTGTTGTGTTGTTTCATTCTAGGCTATAAACCTTCTGTTACTACGTTTCATACATTTTTGATTCAGTTTTATTTACTGCCTGAATGACATGTCACTCGTGAATTGCAAACTTTATATCCAGCTAGAGTTCGTAATAACTTTGTAAATTTTATATCTTTTATTTATTGTGCAACAATAATTAATAAACGTAATTTGTGTTTGATGATAAACCTACAGCTTTAATTATTCATTTAAAAATGTAACTAACTACTTAAGGCCAGGATATAAGGGAAACCCGACGAAATAACCGAAAATATTCTTCATATCAACAACAGTAAATATTTCATAAACAATAAACACCGACCACTGCCCAATTAAGTTTTTCCTATCCAGCAATCTTGGAAGTAAATACAGAACCCAACAATTTGCGACAAAAACGTAGGAAAAGAATAAAAGAGACATAATCAGTAAGCGCAATACGTGAAAATATTGCAAATATTGTATTATCCTTTATATAATTTCACGCGTGACTCGTCCTCGATATTATTGAGTCGCTTGTGAAAAGACGCGGAAGATATTTATCATTCTCTTTTGTTCTTAGATAATGTGGGTGGAGATCGTAACATTTTTCGGAAGTAAGGTGATATAAGGTTATTCTTATTATAGAAACTACTAGATTTTATTATAAAAGAAAAACCCGCGTATTCCCGTTACTGTGGGATTTCCGGGATAAAGATAGCCTATGTCTGGATTTTCAGCTACCTACATACCAAATTTCATTGTTATCGGTTCAGTAGTATTTGCGTGAAAGAGTAACAAACATCCATACATTCATCCTCACAAACTTTCGCATTTTTAATATTAGTAGAATTCTAAGTGGCAGTGTTTCTTTAAAAAAATACAATGTTATTATAGTCACCACAGCCTGTGCCTTTATTTACACTGTAATATCTAGAGAAACATTTCAGTTTTCAATTTATAATGATCAGCATAGAATACTAAATTCGTTATACAAGTTCAATAACCATTACTAAGGTTATTATGGCATTCAATTATACTTTGGAGTAAAATCGGGCCTCATTTTTTGTGAAAAAGAAATTATTACATCATCAACGTAATAAATGTAAGACGTTAATTAAAAATCTGAAAACTAACTTTGCAAGCAAGCATGATAAGATTTTCTCAAAAGGCAAAGAGTTATTAAACTTTCCCCCAGAACTTACACTATTATTTTTAATAAGTCTTTACCAAGACTCAAGTCTTATTTTTTATACTATGAATACCTCTCTTCTTAATCTTTTTTTATACCTAGAATAGATATTATCTGTTGTATTGTACTATACTTACTACTCAGAAATATTACTATAATACATATATAATACATACCCAAAAATATTCTACTTTAAAGCCAGGTATTTTCCTATGACTGGCGCCGACTTGGTGTATATATTCGAAGAAGTTGTCCAAGTCGTCTAGACCCTTTATCCCTTCATCCAGGGTATTCATGACATTATTGGCATGTTCCGCTAATTCCATTGAATTGATTTGTTCCTCTTTCGTCCTGTATTGTCGGAATTTCTCGAACATATTCAGGAGATCTTGGTTTTCCTCGAACAGTCTGAAAAAAGATGGTGGGTTTAGATCGTGTTTAATGGCCGGGTGTGAAGACTAATGTCAATAAATTAAGAAAAGGGACATATTAATTTTCCATTTTATGGAAGAGTATGGAAAAATATATTCTGTAGTATTTACAATATTTTAAAAATTACTTTTCTATTCTTAGTACTGAAGGTACTAGAATTTCTGAAATAATACATTAGATTGATGTAATTACAGGAGGGTTTGACTTTAGCCTTCACAGGGAATATTAGTGAAGCTATAAAGAACCGTTAGTTCTATGTTGTTTAAAACAACACATAAATCTATTCAGAATATATTCTGTGATTATTTCACAACTAATAACGTAAATAAACTAAACATTAGTAGTTTTAGTCGCTCACAAAGAAGGAAAAACCGATTTTATTATTAAACTACGAGTAAATACCTAGGTTAAGAGTTAAAATAAACAAGGTATTAATATATCTACAATTAAGATTAAACAGTGCACATAATATTGCTTTGTAAGCATAATTGCGTGAGTTCATATTTTATAACATGGATTTTTAATTTTATTATAGTTGTAACTCATGTTTTATAGTCGTAGTATTTGCTTTAACAGCTCAACAATTTCTTAGATTAGTTACTCCTTAATTATTTATTTATTTAATATAAGGTTTAGTATAATTCAATTATACTGGAGTACCTATATCATATGGCAGACACTGCATACAAATGAAAATTATAGCCAATGAGCTTATATTAATTTTAGTTAATAATGTGTTATCTATAACTAAAATTAATCAAGGGCTATTATTAATATAGATAAACCCTGCCTTATATTTATTATTCTGAATAAGATTTAAAGGCATTTGGAATGAGAAGGAATTTTTTTATAACTTTAAATTGGTTATTGGTTACTAAGTATTTACTTTCTAAAGTAGTTAAGTTATCTATCTACTTTAATTTTTAAAACAGTTAGACGGATTTAAATTAAAGTTTCGAAACTAAAATGAATAGAAAATAACTTATTTGGAATTTTACTGAATATAAAATATTTGACATAATTTAAATCCGTTGTATTCTTTATTTAACTTTATTTTTGGTAAAGAAAACGTTTATAGAAAATTACATATAAAGTTTGAATTTTTAAATTTTAGTGGGTCACACACATTTCTCTCTACTGAATGCCAATTATAATCGACTTACTTTTTCTATCGACATCGAAGTTTCTTTTCTTTCAGTTTTTTTGTATCTGTTGATTCTTCATAAAACTCTACAAAGCCAATTGGAAGTACATTTTATATAGATGTTTGTTGTAATTTTTCTTCAAGAAAGGGTAAACTTATATGAACGTATAGGAATATATTAAGGTCTTACCTAGAATACATATTTATAACAAACGCCTACCACATTAACCATTAACGCAATAATATCTAAAATTCCCTTACAAATTTCTAGATAAATTCCACCTGAGGTTTCCTATAATATATAACTTTAACACATATACGTCATGTATTACTATATTTATTCAAATACATACCAAATTTCAGCGAAATTGTTTTATAGAAGAGAGTAAATCCGTAATTCCAAATGAAGAGATTTATAATATAAAGAGAATTATCAAGTCTCGTACAAAATGTGAAGATCACAGAATCATAATATTCCGTAACAAAAAAAATCTGTAAACATTTTTTATCCTCATTATATTATTTTTTCGTTTGATTTTCCGCTTGCTGTAATAATCCAGAACGCTGAACAAAAAACAAAATGTCCTTCCTTTTAGATTCACAATTTTGTAAGCTTTTTAATCATTTACAAAGTATCTAAGAATTCTTAAACAACTGCATAAACTTTCATATCCCCAGGATTTCAAAATACCAGAACTGCCATTATCCCATAGTTACCCTATTTCCAAGCATACATTACATAACCTCAATGTTTCGTTACATCTGCTCCAACGGAACGATAGTTTAATGTGCTTCTCGTATATGAAGCTGTATAGCCGTCTCCATAAATAATAACCAAGAATATTAAGCGCGCTGATATTTTCATAAACGTAATATCGTGGTGTTTTTATGAAGAACGTGAACGGAAAGTTTTACTAAATTAATATTGGTCTAGAATATGATATATGAGTTTGTGTTGGATGATTACGAACCAATTTGGTCAGCGGTTTATTAGTAACTATGTCGGATATAAATTTATAGTTATGGTACTATTTTTATGGCGTACTAGCTACACGCTCCCAGTTTCGGCCGTGTCATCTGAGGAATATAATTTGTTATATTCCTAAAACTTTTCTCCAGATACATCATACAAGCTATCAAGAAAGCCAGCAAGATATTGTATACCTAATTAACGCATTGGTGAAAATAATGAAAATTGATGCGTAATTTTTTTAGTTTATCGCGAACAGATAAACAGACAAACGTGGAGGACTATTTTTTAATAATAATATACTGTGATGATGCTAATATGGTTATTAAAAGGCATGATTTTCTTTGAATTGTGTTGTTAAATCATTCATTATCCTAACGCAAAACTGTTTCATTCAAAAAACTCAGATGTTGTTTGAGGAAAACACAAAGTAAAGTCCCCTTGTGCGTAAAACAATTTTCATATTATCTGTATCACTGATCGATTTCATGGGCAAGTATGTTATTGATCGCAAAAGGGCTGTTTCGTTAAAGGATCGGTTGTAATTCTGCTCTCACATACCTACATTGATTGAAAAAATCTAAATCTCAAACATATTTTATATATTATAATGTAAATAGATTTCCTTTAGAAACGCTTTTCATCGTAATATGTAAGTAGATTTAAAATTATTAATATTTACCACACAGAAAGTAGTTTCTACATAGAAAAGCTGGCAAGAAACTCCAAATAAAATGACCTGTAATGTAATGGCATGTGATAATTACAACTAAATAAATAAATAAATACTTTTTTGAAATCATGTTAGAAGAAACCAAAATACTTCATAATATCAAGCAGGTAATATAGTTACCAATTATTGGTAAGTGAACTGTAAAGTCATATCCGATTCCTTGATGTTTTCATCCTATATTCCCGCATAAATTCAGTACGTATCTTATCTTAAGTACGTAATTTAAAATATGATTTATCGGTACACTAATAGAGTGAGATGCTAGGTACTATTTGAATTTTTATATGATACCCAGCCATAAAGATATTAAAATTAAATATTTAAAAATCAATTCATACGTTAAAAAGTTGTTTCACGTTCGGATTGTAAGAGTTGGGAATTTTAAACAAAAGTTCTTTTATTTTAAAGATAATCAAATTAAATCCATGAAATAAAACCTCATAAAAACCCTAACAATAATATACAGCGACATTAACGTTTCAATAAAATTTTAACGAATCGAATTAAAAAGTGTTAAACTTTTAATTGCTCTTTTATTATCCTCCATAAATTAACATTATCTACTTTAATTTCAGCTACTAATAAACTCAAACACGAAGCTACTAATTAAAACGAGGCGTTAGATGCGGCATTTGGATGAGATTCGCCGGTCAAATCTCCGTTTGCTGAAAGGTCAGGTATCAGTTCAAATATATGACGTTTTAGCGTTTGATTAGGTACCTATATTTCAGCTGTGGAATGAAATCTGAAGTAATATCTATGTAATCCTACTAATAGGTATCTAATATGAATGCGAAAGAAAGATGAATGTATGTTATTTACTTGTTATGTTGTCATGAAAAACGACGGCACGGATTTGGATGAAGTTTTTCAGTACTATAAACATCAGAATAACAAATGAGCTATGGAAATACTTTATTTTGCCCGTGGGTTCGTCCTTGGCTGAATCCGCGCTTTGAATGCAGTAGTAAATTTTAGGAGTGAAAATCTGGAAGTGTATTTAGTACAGTAATTAATATTGTAAACGCCTTGTTATACCTACTAATGATTGCAGTCGAAATAAATGAACTAAATTTTTAAACTCGTTTGCAACACGTGAGCCATGTTCACCCGATTAATTAACATAATCGGAAATGTACATGAGAAGAATAGAAATATTCTACTCATCCAAAAGAACTTATCATATATAACCTCCTCAGTAGTGTACAAGGGGAAAAGCATATAATTTAAACCAAAGCAAAGAATGTAAGATCTTTAATAAAATTAGGTTGTGTATTATGAATCACTTAATTATTATTCAGGAAAATACATTTGGATCAAACAAAAGGAAATGGTCAACATCATAATACAGAAAGAACCCTAAGGACAAATTGTCAGACATTTTGCACAAAACTTTCCTTGTCAGAGACAACTTATTTACACAAAGATTAAACACGTGTATCTGTAGGAAAGTTAAAATTCATCGCACGTTATATAATATTCAATATTGATAAAATACTGAATTCATTATATCCGGGCCGTAATTATAATATTTATTGGGATAATTCACTCACACCTCGCCTCGATTGGAGTGGAAATGGAATATCTGAGAGTGCTTTTTATACTTATACCGAGTTTCATTATACTGTGGCTATATAAAGTTAGTTATTTCTTTCTAACGAGTTGATTAAACCTCGGCAAAAGGAGCAATGTGTGTTTAACGCATATCAATGTGATTGAAGCTCTGAATAGAATGGATTTTTTTACTGTGGTTTTCTTTTGTATAAATTCTGAGTGATTTCGTTATGTATGTAAAAATATGTGTTAAAAGGAAAGATGAGCCTGTTTGTTAAATTAACGAACTATTTATTACCTGTGCTTTTACTAGCAATGACAACGCATAGATCTGAATTATTAACTGAATAAGTTACCCCAGTATGTGAACCTAAACTTTCCGAAATAAATCAAAGCAATAGAATATTTTACAATCAACTTTTCGATCGAAAAGTAAATTTTGAAAAACAAATACATGTATGGAAATATTCCATTCGGGGCACAGTAAAACCTCACACGAAATATTTATAAATTTATCTTTTGCTATATACTTAAACAACATTACCTTCAGAAAGCTTTCTTAAAGGTCGTTTACAATAACCGCAGACAAACAAGACAGTCAAGTTGATAATATAACGCTATAGTTCTCTAAAGATATCGAAGATTCAACCACATGGGACATAGTTTCACAAACTACACGTACAAACATAAGCCACACTAATCAAATTGCTGTTATAAATTATATTCCGTCAATTAGAGAACTACGGGCAAGTTTGGATCAAAGACTGAATGTAAACTATTATAGTAACTTTGTAACACATGACGTGTAGAGATGTACACATGAGCGTTTGATAGAGATTTTAAAGCGTTTTCACATATTTTTTTTAGTAAATGAGACGGTTTTATTTGGGAGAATTCGACATTCGTAATGTAAATATAATACAACCAATGTTTATTTGCTAGAAGCATAACTATATTCCATAAAGGTATAATAGTCAAAAATATATTGTGTTACGTATTTAAATTATTTATTTAGAATGTTAACTAAATATTAAGTTTCTATTTATAAATATTATTCGTAATCATTTTGAGGATTTGTTTACAAAATATGCTGATTTTGGTACTGAAAAATGGATTTATTATTTATATAAGAAAATTCCTAACAAATGAAACGCGATCAACACCTCAGGCGATACGTTAGTTACATAATAAATCCAACACTTCAAAGGATTATTTCAGTCCGTGGATAAAAAATATGTCAAGTAAATATAAACGAGGTCATCGGGGGAATTTCACGATCGATTTACTACCATACTAATATATACGATAAATGATATATTGTAGCAATTATTTATTGCATAAAGTGTGCTAAATAATATGTATGATTACTAGCTGTGGCGTGCGGCGTTGTCTGTGTTATATCATACTAAAATATGTAAACGTTTATTTGTCTGGATTGTGTTGATAGTATTATAATCTGTTGAATTATTGAATGTTTAAGCACATACATTGTAAATGTTCATAAACAAACAGAGTAATGTAACAAACACATTAAAGGTATAAATAAATTTGATTTTAACAAATTTATTACCTCCCTGTCTATGTAATATGAACATCTTATGTCTATTTATCTATATACATAGAAGAAGTTCATAAGTCATCTTTTCTCCTAGCAATATACCATAGAAATCTAAATAACAAGGCACTGTTATTTAGATTTCTATGCAATATACCTTCTCTAAGGAGACATCCTGAAAACTTATAACTAGCAAGGGGTTGTAAAAAACAAATTACTGGTATTATGGTAATTATTGGTATACGGTTCCTTTGGTAGCAGCAGTTACTTAACGAATAGTTTGGAGTATTTTTGAAATATTTACTCACGTCAGCTATTGAATATGCAAAACTTTTTCCTCGTAAATTCCGTGTAACTTTTACGAGTATTGGTTGCTTTTGAAGAGAGTTTACAAAATCTTTGGTAACGTGTTTTTATATTTTTTACCGATCGAGGATAAAAATATGACTATCAAATCGATAACTTGTATGTTTATTTAAAAAAAAAAAAAAAAAAAAAAACATTCCTATTCAAACAAAATTAATATAGACCCGAAAAAAACCTTATTTTAAATAGTTTTTATCACAGTATTACAGGTTTTTATCGACTTGCTTCTGAACTAATATTCAATTTGAAACATTGATTCTAGTTTTAATAAAAAAAATAATTCTATGTATAAGGAAAAGCGATCTAAAGAAAAACGGGTTTAACGGTAACATTTTATATACTATTAGAGACGGAACTTCGGAAGGCTTTTGTTGTGAAACAATCTTGAATGGAGCGTACAGGGGTATAAAAAATTGTAAGGAAAAAAAGGAAGTGATAACCTGAAGTGCTCACGAACAAAGTTCAAAGTGGAAAGACATGTTTTATAGAATATAGCTATATTAATTTTTACTGTAGAATTATAAAAAGGTGCAATCAACAAAGTTCGTTTCAACTTATAAAATAGGTACTATTTTCCGTGAGTGTAGATAACTTTTTCGATGTATGACCTATTAAATTGGTTGTTCGTGTTTCAAAAACTTTTTCTTGTTATATGATCTTACTAATATAATAAATGCGAAAGTTTGTACGTTTGTTTGTGGTTTATTTGATAACCGATTTTCATGAAATTTGTCACACACATAGACGGAAACTTGGATTAACTCATAGGTTAGTTTTTATCCTGAAAATCCCACGGGAACGGGAACTATGCGGGTTTTCTTTTGACTACGCGGACGAAGCTGCGGGCGAAAAGCCAGTGATACCTATATATAAAATCACTTCTTGAATAATTTGAGATACTATAAAAAGCTATAAGACTCTATAACATCATCTAGCATGTAAAAATCCTACTTTGATGTACATGTAATGGACTAGTACATGTTTAATAACATTTTAAATCAACATATTAATCTAAACCAGTTATAATTTCTTCTACAATAAAACAAAAGCAAGAAAATCAAGTTAACTCCACAATTTTGACTTTATCCACGAACACAATTACCAAGTAAGCCATAGTTCCCGCCTGTACGATATAATATATGCCATATTGAGTTAAGAACTTTGGATTTATGTTGGCTTGATGTTCACACAAGGTCCAAATTCACACTATAAACCAAACTAGTTTGGGACATTAGTTAATTGATTTATTTAATTACAGTAGGGGTTGTTGGAATTAAATATTTGTGATTCTGTTATCGATTTACAGGTATAACGATGTTTTGATGTGATTGTAGCAACATTCGTGTAAACAACGATAACTGCGTTTTTATAACTCGATTTTTTTATTGTTATCAGACTTTGAAATATTTTCGTTAATTTACATTTTACCTACACTAACAACAAAAATATCTCATCGCTAGCCTTAAATTTAAATTAAGTCGAGTTATTACAGTTTTAGAGGTACTTTACTTAGGTACACCGAGTTGTTTTCCATAATAATATATAAACAATTAAATTTATTATAAACTAGTACTGCACAATTTGAATTTGAACTCAATCGTCCAGTCGGGACGGCGAACGAAGAGTGGTAGGAATGCTCCCCTTATACGAGGAATAAAGCTGCTCAATGACATGCTCGCTGACAGCAATGATTGCGATATATTTTGTATAAGTTTAAATAAATTAAAAAATATTATTTTGTTATTTCTTAGTTATAAAAAATGATGTAATTTTAGTTAAGTAACTGCCTTGTAATGTTTTGGGTATACATACCTTGGGTATAAATTACTTGTGTTGGAAAATAAAGAATAAAGAATTATATACGCAACTAATACATAACAATATAATATTAGAAGTTATATAATTGCCATCCAATTTCCGTGTTTGTGAGGGTGGACTAATCGGCTTCTGTCAAATAACGACTGCCCGGGGAAAGGGCAGTAATATTGTTTGAAAACGTGACTCTCCCGGGATATTTATGTTTCAAATCGGAGTGCCAAAAGGTACGGTATTGTAATCGAATTAGGATCACGATGGACTATGTACTTTTCGTATAATTCCTAATGGAAACGATAGTAGAGGATAAAACTAATCATTATAATTTTGTATTTGTAAATAAATAGATACCTACCAAAAATTGACTAACTTATAAATGTTCAAAATATCATAGTAGCAAAATTTTGAACGATCCCGCATTAGTATCACCTAGAATATGTGAGCAATCAGGCATTTTTGTTGTTTTGTCGAAAATGTAGAGCCGATATGTGATTTGTTTTAAATTTTGGTAGACAAATCGATATGTGATTTGTTTAATCATTTAAATATTGTTTAGCTACAAAAATAGTTGCGCTTATTAAGTAATTAATAAGTAATAGTATAATAGTAAGTAAGTAATTTTATTTAATAACGGTACCATAAAAGAACTGTATACATTTTATCAAACAACTAACAGACATCTCTATCAAAGATTTAGTTATACTAAAATCGCTCAGTGAAATTCAACCGTCCCATCCCAACCCTCCCGGGATTCAGTGCACGTATCACGTAATATATCGATTATTTACGCCAAATACCTGCCGCTCATGCAAGTCTAAATATCCGATCTCTTGTGTGCGAATTGCTGAAAAGTGACAAGCCATTTCTGCTATCTACTATCTTGTGTAAAGGTATGCATAATATTATTGCAATTCATGTAGCATGTCTGATAGATATCTACTTTTTCAGGAAAGTTCTATTTCTATTTTAATCTATACTAATATTACAGAATACATAATAGTAGCTAAACGCTACAGAACGGACACTCTCCGCCTCCCGCCAAACTTAAACCCTGCACGATCAGGCTATAAATGGTCCACATTTTTCTACAAGGACGATACGCAACGAAGATTGACAACATTAATCAAATTGACTTAAAGTAATTTTATTATTTTGGATTTGTGATTATCGTTTTTCGTAGAAAATGGTTAGATATTGTGCTGTTTACGGATTAGGCCAGTAGAAATCGACACTAAAAAACCCTAAATTCGCAAAGCACGATGTAGTTCTGAATTTTTGGTATGTTGTTTGGATCAGTTAGGGTGATGTAAATCCCAATTTGCAACTTCGAAAAAGTTGTGCTCGCTGCGCACCGCGTGATAAACTGCGAAAATTTGGGTCATTTTTCACTTTTTGCTCTAAAAGTCATAAACTATGCGTTTCCGACAAGTAACATTCACTACATAAATAAAGCTAATTAAATTTGCAACAATTTAAGCCTAACTGCAGCTCTCTAAACCTTATAACAACTAAGCTGTGGCCTTTCAAAGATAGTCAGTTTTTCCTGAAAATTTCAAATTTTTAGTTTTGCTCCCGTTTGAACCAAAATATTGGCAAAACCGCTCGTTCTATGAGAAGGTCGTAAAATAAAGTTGTAGAAAATTTAATTTTCTTTTATTAGAGCACAACACAATCACTCACAATCTGCATATCAAAACATAAGCTGGGAGTACCTCCACGCGGTGAAGGCGGTAACAGTGTAAACTGGCTAAAACTCCCATCAACTAAACACATTTGTTTCGGGCTTATGTTTTGTTTTTGATTTTCGCACAAGATAGTAATTGGAAGTAGCCTACCCGGTAACGCAGGGGAGCAGCCAAAAAACTATAAACTTATTAACGCGAACGAAGTCAGGCTAAAAGGCCTTATTTTTAAGGTTATGTCGGTTCCACCGGAAGTCTGCTTTGTGTGTCGGCTGGCACTCAAGGAAGGTACAGTGGTAAAAAAAATTGGCATCCAAACTCTCATTAACTCGAGTGTGGAGCGGGGCCTCAAAGAGGATGAACTTTTTTTGATAAAGCTAGATGAAGTCAGTATTCACGATGCTTGCAGAAAGAGATTCACCGCTCGGCATAATATTGACGCATGTGCTCGTCGTGGAGGCGACCAAATTTCACAACCCCGCCCATCAACCTCTAGAACATCGGGCCCTATGAATCTTCGGAGCATTTGTTTCCTTTGTGCGGAGGAGTCCGGAATCACTGAGGAGTTTCTCCAGCTCCAAAAAAAACTTCCCAAATCACGCAGAAATGAGGTGTTCAAAGTTGAATCGATGACAGTTAGGGAATCAATGCTCGATGCAGCCAGTCGTCGAGGTGATACATGGGGACGGCAAGTCATTGATCGTCTTACAGCCACTTTTGACCTCGTTGCATCTGATGCCAGGTACCATAAGTTATGCCAAAAGAAGTTTTACAGTCTTCCATTCAGCGTGCGAGAGAAGAAATCCTCAGAACCCAAAAATGTCCCAGAGTGCATGGAATACATATATTCCTATCTTTCGCACCGCACTTTTTAGATATCGCGATTCTGGCGGTTGTTCTGAGTTGTTCTAGGTTTGTTCTATATTGTTCCAAAATATCGCGTCCGAAAAAAATTTTCTAACTTCAAAGTGCGGTGCCAACTTCCCGGAGGTCCAGAATCGTGATATCTAAAAAGTGCGGTGCCAACTTCTTTTTGGTTTTTTACGAATTTTGTGGAAAATAATTTTTTTCGGACGCGATATTTTTTGAACAATATAGAACAAACCTAGAACAACTCAGAAAACAGGGAAGAATTCCAGTTTTCCTTGAATGAACTCATTGATCAAATCAAAGGCGAATACAAACCTGACATCAGAACTGTCAAAACACACCTCCAGAATCACTTTGGCGAGTGCAGCTTCTTAGTTAAACATTTAATTTGCGTATAATCTTTTTTACTACTTTCCCAAATTTTGTAATTTTGTTTTTTACCTATCCTGCAAATGAAAAAGTATTATCCTTTTTATGATTTTATATGCCCTCAGTTTCAATTCTTTAAAAATCTATTTCTACCTTCTTTTTGTTTTGCAGATATTGTGAATGAACTATTTGTCTCACAGACTTTGTTCTATGCTCTAATGAAAGAAAATTAAATGCACTACAACTTTATTATACGACCTTCTCATAGAACGAGCGGTTTTTGCCAATATTTTGCTGCAAACGGGAGCAAAACTAAAAATTTCAATATTTCGGGAAAAATGAACCATCTTCGAATGGCCACAGTTTAGTCGTTATAAGGTTTAGAGAGCTGTAATTAGGCTTAAATTGTTGCAAATTTAATAACCTTAATTTATGTAGTGAATGATACTTGTCGGAAACGCATAGTTTATGACTTTTAGAGCAAAAAGTGAAAAAAGTCCAAAATTTTCGCAGTTTATCACGTGGTGCGCAGCGAGCACAACTTTTTCGAAGTTGCAAATTGGGATTACATCACCCTAACTGATCCAAACATCATACCAAAAATGCAGAACTAAATCGTGCTTTGCGAATTTAATGTTAATTTCCACTGGCCTAGATGTATTTCATCAGAAAAACGCGAATTTCTTTACGCTAGTCACAATTTATGTGCGAACCCTAAAGCGTTAACACACACATTTGCACTCTCTACAGTGTGACTGTCAAAACGATAATTTTGTATGGAGTGTCCGGGGTGTGCTAATATTATAAAGCTGAAGAGTTTGTTTGTTTGAACGCGCTACTATCAGGAACTACTGGTCCGATTTGAAAAATTATTTTGGTGTTAGATAGCCCATTTATCGAGGAAGGCTATATATCATTACGCTAAGACCAACAGGAGCGGAGCCACGCGGGTGATACCGCGAAGCGCAGCTAGTCTATGATATTTCGCTTTTAAAAACTTCACATTAAATCAATTTAGTATTTTATGATTTTCCAGTTTTCAAAAAATCTGTCTCTCAAACGATGGATGGCTTTGATACTATCACACAGACAACATGAATAGACACTAAAAACTATTATAAGCTGCCCAGCTCTAATTAAGTTAGCATTATGGGCTAAGCACACCTCTATTATGAAGTAATTAAATTTTTAATCTAGATCACAATATGGATCGTAAACTTATCAAGAGTGGAAACTAATTAAGGCTTAGCGTCACGGGGAAACAATTAAAACTCACCTCGATGGAAGAGGATCTGTTTTGTCACGAATTGAGTCGTTTTATAAGAGGCGAGACATATTATGTGTGCATTTGAAAGATATTTACCGAGTATTGTTTCGCATATTACATACATACATCACTATCACTACATAGCATAAAACAAAGTCGCTTTCTCTGTCCCTATATCCCTTTGTATCTATCTTTAAAAGTACGCAACGGATTTTGATGCGGCTTTTAATAGATATCGTGATTCGACAGGAAGGTTTAGAATAAAATTTATTGAAAAGCAAGTATCGTATAAACCTATAGATTTTATTTATTTAACACTACATTATGTAAAAATAAATACGCAGTTTTAATACCCCTAACTTGGGAAAACTTGTTGAGATATTTACGAGAACTCAAACAGCATTTGTATGTTTCTTGATGTTAAATCTTTACTTCAGTATCTTTGATCCGATGTCTATGAAACTTTCTAGAAGCGTACTTTACGTAAATACGTTTTGTAAATATCAGCGAAAACGGTTCTATAGAGGGTCTTAGAGGATTACAAATCAAATATGAGAATGTACGCGTGTACGTGGTGTATCATAAAATATTACGATGAAAACTCTGTACTTAAATACTGTTTGTAAAACATTGAAATATAAATTGTAAAAAGAAAATAAATAAATATTCCTAGAGAGCTTTAAAAGCCTCAATATTTTATAAATACAAAATCTTTATTTCGTTTTCTAAGTTATATTACTTCGACTCTTTGAAAGATTTGATTGTTTGTTACAATTATCTCGAGAACTACTCGACCGATTTAAAAATTTCATTAGAAAGCGTAATCTTTACCCAGAAATAGACTATTATTTTCATTCTTGGTCAAGAAGCAAGTTTTGCAACATATTATATTTGAGACAAAGACAATGTAACAATGTATATCATATATTCGTTTCCACTTCGTTTTATATTATAAGCAGTGTAACACAATCGTAAAAGCTCGAAAAACACTATTTTGTTAGTTTTTAAACACGACGCTATCTTGCCGAAACAACCTATAAAAATGGTTACCTAAATTTTGTTACCTTTTCAAAAGCTCTGTAACATAATCATCAAAATTACCTTTAAAATAATCCCAGAACTGTATCTCATTACCTAAATAGAGGCAGGCATGTCGTGTTCATGGCAACTTTATAGCACTCAAGGGACCTCACATAATTGTATTACCGGCCTTTCGTAAAGATGGCGAGAGCTTGCGGTTGATAATAAGCTTTGTGCTTAGGAAATGTATGTACATATTCAACGTTATTACTTATTAAGGGGATTGAATTTGCAATCATATATGTAGACTAGTGCGTATGATATACATTTGAGTATTCAAAATTATTCCATCTGCTCGTCTCTTCGCTGTCTATGTGTCGAAGTTAAAAATTATGCCCATAAGGTCGATCAGAAATAATGCAGCTTCGTTCTATCTTTTTTCAAATCGCCTTATATTTTTCTGGTTTAATATTATTAAATGGTATATTTGTATATATAATACCTATGTTATATTTATCTACTGCTGCCTCAGCAGACTTTGTTATGCCTTCCTCGTCCTCGTGCCTTTACAAAAATATTAGAGGATTTGGACGAGCCATTCTAGAGCTTTGCGTTTAGCAACACATATCTACACTATGACGATGATAAACATACAAATTAAACCTTTTTTAAGGTTCACATTCGATTACGTTCGAAGAATAATATTGAAACAACGTCGCCTTTCATTTAAATACCACTGAAATAGAAAGAATAGATGCGGTAACAATAAACATTTATGCTATTCTGTTAATACATCCATGATAAACCTCCCAGCAAATAATTCAAAACTTAAATAAAACCGTAAAACACTAATTCATTTATACGTCAAACTTGAATCTTTCGAATAGAAATGGAAATGAATTCAGAATGGCGTACAATGCGCATTGTGTCTAATGCTAAAACGTTGAAATATTTTCTGCCGCGTTTTTTGTGAAGGCAATACCAATGACAGGTATTGTATGGAGCTTGTATGGAGAATGAAAGCCACGTGACAAGCTGATGTGTATGGATGTATAGACACATTGAAACACAGCAATGTGTTTTAAAGTTGATGCTGTTCACCGGTATAGGATTGAAGAGGCCGTATCGATTTTAAGAGTGATTTTGACTTGTTTCTTTAATTCTTTAGGAGCTCGTTTAAAAAAACTAACTACTATGTTATATGAAAGTAATGGTATAATTTAAAATTCTCTAGAATATTCGATTATATAGATCTGCCGTAACAACGTTTGCGCTCCCGTATATAATCTAAAATTCTAGAGAACTTTAAATTATTCCATTTCTTTCATAAAACATATAATATGTATTTTTTTTATTGCAAATTTTTAAGCATTAACCTATCATTTAGTGTGTATTTTTTATTTTTTTTAACTCTGTTGTAAGAACTAGAAATTCGACGCCATATACGCATAAAATTTCATCAAAGTAAGGCTATTTTAACTTAGATGTTCTTTGAATTTTTCAATAAAAGTACATAAATTGCCTCGAACCTATTTTAGGATGTCTCAGTGTCTTTACTGTAGTATATTTTATAAGAAAACTTCTTCTATTAAATTCCGTGTAAAATACAAAGACACGAACGTCCCGCATGGAAAAAATTGAAACACGCCTTAGGTTATTGGCTATTAAACAAACTGGAAAATGAATATCAATAAATTATCTCGAACGTATTTTAGATATTGAATGAATCTTTAATTTAAGATATCATCACACATTGTTACTAATTTAGTTTTGTTAAACGAGCGTCTAAAGAATTACAGAAACAAGTAAAAATCACTCTAAAATCGATAAGGACTCTTAAATGAAGAGAGAATTTTTTCACTATATCGCACGATAGTACATCATTTGATGATACCTACAGCTATTGAAATGTATAAAGTTTATGTTGATCCCACAAAGACAACAAGCCTTCGATGCTGAGTCAACCATATCCTTCGCAATCGACATGATTTGGTTTGTCTTTAAAGTATACTAAGTAGTTGATAGTTTAATTGTAAGGTATAAATAGAAGTTTACTCATGGCCTGAGTTCTACAATAATATTCTTCATTCAAAGCATCAAAATTATATATTCAAATTGTGGTTGTCCAGAGACTTTGAAGAGCGAGGGAGCAATGAATAGTGGGTTTATAATGAAGCAAGTCGATCATAACGTTAATTTCTCATACTAAAGAGAGGACTTAACACATTATACGATTACGTTTTAGATTCGAAAATGGTTTATAAATATTGTTTGGCGCCCATCGTGTGTCTAGTTATTATCATATTTTACAATCCCAGCAAAGGAACCAGAGCATGACTATTCATAACATTAGGAATCATGCGAAAGCGGCTTTTAAATACAGTATTTGTATACAGTTTATTTACTTACAGTTAAATTTAAATGATTACATCTCGTCTTTATTCACCTCTAGTTTCATTAACTATTCCTTGTACACATTGTGAATGACTCAAAATTCAAACACAGTCATGTAATTAAGTTGATTCCAAGCTCAATTCTAACTGAATGCTCGATAGGTTAGCCGCAGACTTGTGGTGCCGGCTTTGACAGTTTTGTAAGGGCTCAGATGTACTTGTGCGTGTTCCCTTTGAACTTTGATCTGTGGACACTGGGCTAATATTGACATGCTGTCGGTAATTAGAATATTGAATTGTATGCAACTTTATTTAATATCGAAGTTAGAATGTTGATTTTAAGGATCGGTTATATTTTGTATTTATATAATACACATTTTTTTTCAGTATTCGAACAGCTACATAATATAGAAGATAATTTTTCTTTTCAGTACGCGCAAAGTTTTTCCATATTTCAAAATCTATCTACTCATTTCAAACACAATAACAATTATGTTTGAATATTTTCGTTGTTTCATGTTTCGATATTATTACATTTCTATCACATGGACATGAAATAACTTTGCGACATATTCAATTTATTAAAGTTGAACTTGATATCCGTAACAAGTTGGTCACATCTCTTGGGAAAATACATCATAATTGGTTTACAGTTACGGCCCAGGCCCCAGTGACGTCTGAGAAAACTTTAAGGGTCCTTGTAACATATTATGTTTACAAATAATAATTGATAAAACTAGTTAAAGAATATAATTTTTGAGTACTTACATCGTTTCTACAACTTTTTATTCATCTATCAATTAAAATGCGTCGAAATCTGATTAGCGGCTTAGACATGAAAAATTAACGCGCAGAGTATTTCAACATAAAATGTAGGTAAAGTATATACATTGTTATTTAAACACACAGAGAGACCACTTAAAATATAGGCAAATATTTTTTATTTGATACACAAAGAATATCAAAAAGTAAAAGAATAAAAAGCGTTCCACCGCATTTACTTAGTGAAATTGACAGTACGGTCTCGTAGAAATTGCTTTATAATTTCTGGGGACGCAATATTTCTTTCAAGTGATACTTTATTGAGTCTCGCTTTATTGCGTGCAAATTATTTTACCGGAACGCCATCTCTATAGAATTAGTGTAGGTTACTTTGATATTCTGTTTCGACGGAGGTAGGGTTGACTGATGATACCGAGCTATGTCTTGTACAAATAATTTCTTGCTCTTTGGAGTAACAGACGTGTATGTCTGCTATGTCAGCAAGTAGAACAACTTCACTCGAACACACACACTTATTATATATAAGACTCGATATCCTTTAGTAGATAATACTTAAGTATATCGAGTCAATTTTTTATGTCAGTGATTAGTGTTTCTGCTCATGTTCCCTTGTGCGCTAGGCTAGTGCTCAGCTGTACCATGATACTTATAGCAGTATTGTTTATAGTGTGGGAAAGTGATGACGCTAGACAGCCTATACAGGGTGTCCTAAAATTGTTAGGGGTGTACACATAGAGTTTTAAGAATTCATCTATTTGAAAAAAAAAATGCATCTGGTAATAATTTTAATGGTATATTTTAATGGTATTATAAGTATTTTTTACGTACTCAGCGTATGCAAAACTATAACCTCCTTTGAGCTTAGTATACCGACGGTGGGACACCCTGTATAATAGCGTTGTCATTTTAACATACTGGATGCTACTGCTAATGCTACTGCTCAAAGATATCATGGTACGGGGGCAGTATACAATTAGTATGCGGGTTATAAAACGATTGTAAAAATTTAGCTACGTTTAAAAAACATAAATGGTTTGGCGCAATTTTACTGAATAATGAGGTTACAATTTTCTCTTGAAAGGAGAAATATAATACTTGAGTTTGTTCAAGCACGAATAAATACAAAAAGGTTCTCATTAAGTAAATTACGAAATAAAACTTAACCTCACCTAACAATACCTAAGGTATTATTTCGTAGCTTTTTGGTCATTATAATTCACTATTTTGATAGAGAAATCAGGGAACTGTGACGTTTTAAAGGAGCGCATAATCCTGTGTAGGAAAGTGATGGTACTAGGTGACCTATATAGCTCTATCAATTCCACACATTCCACACACTGGAATTAGTACTGCTTTAAGCCGTCACGATTGCCTCTACTCACCATTTATAAACATAACAAACTAACAAATTTTCTACAACATTCCATAATTTTGTTTACTACGACCACTGACAAAAAATCAATATATAATAATTATAGGTACGTTTTCGAGTTAACACACAGTGTAAGGATGTCAACCTTGATTCGGGATCGATACTCGTAACACTGAAGAGGTTTTACAACAAAAGAACGGCCTTGAAACCAACTTCTTAACTTTTTTAGATAATCTCTAAAACCTGCGGTGAAAATTTCTTGTTGGCTTCATTGTTGCAACATTCTTTTTGAGGATTTTTTTCAATGTTATTGCTTCTTCGTCTTGCAATGTTTTTCTATTTTGTATTTTTTTAAATAAAGTAAATGTGTTGATAAAATCAGACTTTTGATGTCTAATTTAGATAGATAATCACAACAAATACAGCAGAGATGAATAAAAAAATAACAAACTTTTTGCCTTAGTCGGTTAAAAACATGTATCCATACGAAGCCAATTCGTTTCACAACTGAAATGTCATTTTCATTGTTATATTGTATCAAATACAAAGCAAAAGGAAATAGTACTTTAACTGTATCATTTTACGGTTCAAAATCGCGTGTATAATAATAAATTCATGCTGTTATGAGCATCGGCCTTGAATTTTCACAATGAAAGCTAAAAATAAAAGGTTTAACGTGGTGTACCGTTTTGACCTCAACTGTACCTACGTTTAGAAGTGGGTACTTGAATAATTTGAGTAAATACGCCTTTGTTTTAATGGTTATTAACGATACCTTATATTACTTTATATTTTTGTTTTCATTGTATTCAAATAGTATGAATGATATAATATATTACAACAAGATAAATATAAGAAGAAGATTACAGCTGTAGTATTTATGTATGTACCTAGATATTTTTTATGTCGAACTCATAAAAAGCAGGAGTTTTAACAATATTCGGATAATCTTTATAGGATCACTTTCAACAGCGTAATTCCTTGAAAAACATGCTTACGATATTAATTTCTACTTTTCTAGTAGGTATGTATTTCGAGGATTATTTTTATCTTATGAAAGCTGTTTTTTACTTTATGTTTTCTATTATTATATATATTTAAGAGTAGATATTTATTTGAAACCACGAAACGAAATGTATTTAATTAGAGCTACTGTAGTAACAAAACAAACAGTTAATTGATGCTTAACCAGAGATTCTAACGAATAACTAAAAGCTTTTAGGTTACCTGAGAATTTTCCGCAAACGTCGGTGGTTTACTGTGTAAGTACATTTCGTGCTCGGATCGCTTTTTCAGGGATATGTGAAGTTGTTTATAGCGATATCAACAAGTTTATGATTGAATGGAAACTGCAATTTTCGGTGTAAACACAGGTGTGAACGTGGATAACTTTTACAATAATACTTTTTCATAGTCAACAATTATATTAATTTAATAAGTGCCTTCTAATTAAACCTGTATTATATCTTTTATATGTGTATTTGTCTAACTTAAACGTATTTTCTTTATTTCTAGTATGCTTAACAAATCTACTAAAGTATCATCTTCAAACCCCTTTGTTCCAAGAACCCCATTCTTTTACAAACAAGCGTTCGGATCAACCCTTCGTAACAGCTAGGTATATAATAAAAACGAGGAATTTCCTCCATACGCTACGATGGTACTGCCTTGCTCAACCGATAGATATGCTAAACTAACCGTAAAGGGATAAAAATCTATACTAATATTATAAAGCTGAAGAGTTTGTTTGTTTGAACGCGCTAATATCAGGAACTACTGGTCCTGAAAAATTATTTCGGTGTTAGATACCCCATTGATCAAGGAAGGCTATAGAATATTTATCATCACGCTAAGACCAACAGGAGCGGAGCAATGCGTGTGGAACAGCGGAGCACAGCTAGTATTGCCATAAATTGTATTTAGTAGCCTTATGGATTCGCTTTATACGTTGTAAAAACAAAGAGGCTTATCGACTTCTAGAAAGCTGTAAATCTCCCATTAAAGTGGAACACTTAGCGTGTCCTATAAAATACTCGTAAAGTTGCATTTTTACATAAACCCTAACGTGCTTTAATGGGTTTAGTCGTTGAAAGAAGCGTGCAAACTTGTACAATTTTTTCTTCATTAGTTTTCTGTATAGATGCTAAATAGTTTCCTTTATAATATAGGTATACTTTAGTAATCTTCAAAAAAACTACCGCCTATGAGCATTCATAGAGGCAGGGGCAGGGCAATGTGTTATCAGCTTTTTTGTAGGTAATAACTTCATAGCTATTTGGACAATTTTGTTTTACGTAGCTTAAAATGACGAGAGTTTTTCAACGGAATCATTTTAAAGAAATGTTTTGATTATTTGACTTCCAAAATACGGATGTTTTTGTAGTTCATGACATTTCCTCAAGAGGGTTTTATCAGTCAAGTGATAAGAATACAAAATACGGAATTGTATCTTTCTGTGTCATTAATAGCTTGTAGCTAATATTGAAATGGTATGAGAAATAATGTTAAGAATAATCATTAATTGAAAAGTTACAACAAATAATAAATAATTAATTAATTATTGTTGTTGGTTTGAACTACAAATGTACCGCAATTTATGTTACAAACTTGCAAACAACATTAAATTGATCATCACAAAGTGACGCGTCGCTTGTCACCTCGTATTAAAACGCAAATTCAAGCCAAAGGTCGTCCCATGAAATAGAAATGATAATCGACGTTCCCCTAACGAGACTATACAAACTGTTCCAAGGATTTCAATACGCGATGAAAATATTCCAGGTACAAGCTACAGCGTCGCACGATTGATATTTTTCAAATATCCTGGCGATTTTATTTGAACTGCGACATTCGCGAGCGGAGAATTTATTTATTGTGTATTTTATGCTTGTATTGTGTACTATTTGTACGAGAATTACAGAAAGATTATAGGTAGGTATATGATGGAATAGCGTACCTATTATAATACATATTGTGATATTTATGTTTGTAGACCGGGAGATACTGACACAAAATTTCGAGTCATTTGTAACAGGATGGCGGTTCTACAGGGGTCTTAGTACGCAATGACAAAAAGAAAAACGATGGTGTGAACGCTGGTACCGGCGGCTTAGTCGCGTGGGCGTTAGTCGAACTCGTCGGAAAAATAGCGAAAGTCAAACGATTTGTAACACAAAAATTTTAGAATTTACCGATAGCCCATAAAAAAGAAGTAGGCGGTAGTGTCATGCCATACTTTTCCGGTGTGACTTACAGCCCGCCATACCGACGCGAATGTGTTGATTTAAATAAAACAATTATTCAACCATTTGTATCAGGCTAACTTTTGCACAGGTAACCATCGTCGTGCAGCCATTTACGAAAATCGCCATGCCATACTTTTCGGACGATTCCAAATGGTCGCCATACCGCCGAAAATCTGCAAAAAATTTTTATTTCGCCAAACTTTTTGTACCAGTATTGCATTTGGATTTTTGGAGAGTATTTGATAAAATGTGACCATTATTATATTTGCCATACTTCTAGTAGGGGGAAAAAGTGCTGTCATACTTGAAAAATTAATTTAGTATTAATTTATATAAGTGAAGATTTCCAACACCTAGATCTTTGAAATTTTGTATTTATATTCGTTGATCCTCAAACTTACAGGAAAAATAAGTGCCATACTGTTACAAATCGTTTGACTTTCGCTATTTTCCGACGAGTTCGACTAACGCCCACGCGACTAAGCCGCCGGTACCAGCGTTCACACCATCATTTTTCTTTTTGTCATTGCGTACTAAGACCCCTGTAGAACCGCCATCCTGTTACAAATGACTCGAAATTTTGTGTGAGTATCTCCCGGTCTATTGTGTTTGAAGATACACGACAAAATGTTTTGGAAACTACTGCCACAATTTGTTTTAATGTGTTGTGATTTTTGTTCAAAGTGATGGCTTTAAGCGAATAATTTTTAATTACAATAAGTTTTTTATGTATTTGTATAGTATTTTTATGTAAATGTATAAATAATTTCACACAACAAATCCTTTGGAATATTTTAAATTGGATCGTTTTATCGCAAAAATGTGTGCTCTTGGGTCACTATGCTAAGTGATAAGCAACCTATAAAACCTTTTACGTGACCTACAGCATCTTTTCTTAGCATATATATATTTTTCTAGTATGATGATATGTGGCCCGGTCGTAAAATTGGCGCTTCAAGCGACCTATAATATGTGAAATATGAAATTCTGGAATAGTATTAACATCAACATGTTTTAATACTTACGTACTATAAAAACTTAAACAAGAAAATTAACGGATTTCGAGGAAAGTATTTAACAGAATTTATAAACTGAATTATGCCATTATTCAATCAATAAAAGTTAAATAACACAGTTATATTTTTAATAGTTTGAACCTACAGTTTATAGCAAATTAAGAAATTTCAAAACATATCCTGAATGGCTGCCAATTCTTATATTTTTTGTATAAACATTACACAATAACATAGTCATCATAATATTGGTGATATATGAAATATATAGTTGAAATTTGCCGGTATAAATCATTCTATGGTCTTGCTTCATACTTTTTGGATTATATTTTAGATGTGTCTAATTATCTGCACACCTACTGATTTTCATTTATACATTGCTTGTTACAGTTTTGGCATGTATATAGCCTATGCCAAATTGTATAATTATTCAATTCATATTTTTGTTTTATTTGCCTTTTATTTGCCATACATCAAAAGTAGTAAAATATTTTTTAAATACGAATAAGTTGTTAATCGAATCAGCGATTGTCAAAGAAAATAAAAACCGACAAAGCTTAATAAATTTAAATCACTTAAAACAACCAAATTTGGCCGAGTGCTCGTAGTCTATAGTAATCACTAATCAGAGAAACTACTCATAAAGATTGTTTAATGTATATCATGTACCCGTTCAATGGGCATAGCAAATAGGTTAACGGCGGTGAATATAATACTAGCGACGGCCCGGATCTATTCGGGTTGACTTTCTTTAAAAGTATGTTATATCTTAGGACTATTCCTTAATTAATTAATAAATAATTTATGCTGCTGAAAAATAATTTAATACTCGTAAGCATTATGTCCTAAAAAGCGCATATTTAGTTAGCCAGCAGTGAAATAAATGTTTGCCTTTGCGTTTCAACAAACTAACAAATAATAGTTTATTAATCAAACCTTTTATCCTTACCCACTACGGTATTATGTAGTAAATAATTTTCTATACTTATAGGTAATGTGCTTCGCTAATTCCAACATATAATGGGCATAGCAAATGGGTTAATCGCAGTACATAATATGAGAAAATTCGTTCATAACATCTCGCGCAGCTTATCTAGGTCATACGATAGGAGTAGACTCGCTTATACCTAATACTATGTGCCTATTCGACTAAATTGGTTGTATTCGAATATCTTATTGAAACCAAGAGTAAAAAAAACATGATATTGTGTGTATTAATTGATTTTAATTTAAGTTAGCAATATAAATGAATTAATTTCTAGTGTTAAAATTGACAACACGACTCAACCAAATAGTATTGCAAATATATTCTGTATAGAAAAATTGTCAGGACGTATTTATGAAACATCTAGACACACAACTACAAAATAAAGATTCTACTGTAATAAAGATGATTCTCCAAGTCTTGTCTCGAAAACCTTTTCGAGCTACTTATTTCAATTCCATTAGAATAAATAAATTTGTCGAATTAGCTTAAAATAACAATGTCACAAAGAGAAATTAAATCTAGTCTCATATTTGGATGTGCTTATTATATAGTGAAAAATCGCGGTAAACTGTCACATACACACATTACATGTCATAAACATGAAAACCATAAAAAGCTCAATATGATACCGAAAAAAAATTCTAGAGCTGCATTTTTCTAGTGACATTTACACAAATCTAAAAATACTGTTTTTTTTTTATCTCTTTCAGACAAATGGTTTGAACTAATTTCTACGTAATATCTGTCGGTCATAATAAAACTGGGATTGAGGCGATTTCTTGCTTTATCTGGCATGTAGATAACAAATTCGTTATTTTATGAGCTACCGTCACACAATGTTGCTATAACCTATAAACTTAGAAAGTCTGTTTGTATGAGGGGAGATATAAAACCAATAAATTGTCCACAATTACTTCGATAAAGTAGATTTTGTTGAGTTGTTTAATGTGTATATAACCCGTTAATAATCATCACTACATAGTATAAAACAAAGTCGCTTTCTCTGTCCCTATCTATGCTTCAATCTTTAAAACTACGCAACGGATTTTGATGCGGTTTTTTGAAGTGAAAACTTCTTTAGCGGCGTTGGGTATAAAATCTTAAACTCGCGTCAGGACACGTGGCCTGATCGAAAAAGCGTAAGACGGATTTTTTTTTTTTTTAGCCCTTATATTCCATGCGTAAGACGGATACCATTCCAAAATATCAAACATGCTGAACGTTAATAATCAAGTTTTCACTTCTGCCGGCACTCCCGGAGTGCAACCCGTCTTTTTTTTAAATAGATGGAGTGATTCAAGAAGGTTTTAGTACTTACATAATTTACTTGGTTTTACACAAAGTGCGCGAAGCCGCGGGCGGAAAGCTAGTATTATTATATTTTAACGGCTTCGTTGTTTATTTTTAAGAATTTCCGAAACTATATTTGGTTTGAAATAGAAAAAAACATGACTCATGCGGCGTTACCTCGCTCTGAGGCGTTCCATAGGCTTGAAGTGCAAGCGAGAGCGCGGAACGAGCGACAAAGAAGCACAATCGGACGTTGTCACGTTAAACTATCGTAAGTAAACCGACTTTACAGACAACCAATTTTTTTATTTACACATGTCTTTGAGGAAATCTACGGAAAAGACACCGGTATTTATTTGTCAGGTTCGTCGAAAATGCGTTGTGGAAACACGATAAATACATTTATTTCTTGATACATGAATTCTAGAATAAATTGAGTTTTGTAAACTAAAGACAGCTACATTGTTTAAGTTCTGCAATTCCCCTTGATAAGGGTTGACAATTCATTCACAACTATTTACAAATGATTATTTAACTTTATCTTCCACAAGATCATCTAAAAAAGAAAACTCATTGCAATATGCAATATTCAGTTGAAAACATTCAACTGCATAACGGTATTAGATTTTAAAATTTCATATTTTAAGAACTTAGTTGTTGAGGAAAAAATGAGAGCACATTATGAGTACCCTCGAATATTCTTGACCTGTTTGCAAATGCATACTAGAAACGCAATTGGAACACGTTTCTGCAACCAATGGGTAATGCTATTTACTGTCGTGTATCTAATATCTCAATTTATAGTAAAACAATGATATTTAAGTATAAAGGTTGGTAACCTTTATACTTTAATATCATTCACACACAACATTCTATCTTCAAAAACGGCACACTTACGCATACATAGAACACAAACGTCGAAGTAAGATGGCATGATTCATCCATCGTGAGCAAAAGGGACAACTGAAGTGAACTGTGGCTAATTAGCTACATCTCGACGTGCCACCACAATTTACTAAATAGTTTCTTCGTGCCACTACCAGAGCGCTAATAATAACCTATCTACACCTTGTTACATAAAGTATGATTAGTTGTGTATTTAATGTAAAAAGAAATATACCGGCCGAATTGATAACCTCCTCCTTTTTTTAAGTCGGTAACAAAATTGTAGCTCAAATACGTCTCTGATTTCAAGTTACAAAGTCAATGTGGCTCGTTATTAATATCACCTCGAGGAATATGGTTTAAGGGCATGTCTCGTCTGTTTTTGTCATGCAAATTATTGGCACAATTCAGGCAATTTTGTTGCATGGAAATTTTTTGGAGTACATACAACAGGAATGTTTACAATGTCGAGTTAATCCAAGGTTACATATTTTATTGTTTGAAAATATTATGTCCATATTTTTTTTCTAAAATACTCTTGGCACAGTGGGATTATATCACAATTTTACGAACACGAATCTTTGTAGGTAAATTATAATATTTGTATTCTTCTCATTGTATAAATGTTATATTATTTTTGTTTCTTTTTAACTTACAAATTAGGAATAAAAGCAGAATTAGGCCATGTTAATTTTGCTAACCGAACAAACATTTGGTGAACGACATTTTCTCTTCGAAATTTAGATGACTTCTTATCAAATAAACTTTCTTTATCGAGTTATTTTCTTTTATGTCTCGTCTACGTTAACAATTACTGTAAGACATTTTTCCATTAAGCCTTATAACAAAGCAAAAGTTGTTGAACTAAAATAGTCCCTTGAAGAACTCCGTAATGGAATTTTTACCGGACTGATTGAAATGTTATTATGTAGCTTTTCATTTATTACCTGAGCCTTAGGCAATGGTTTGAATCGACATCATTACTGTCCCAACGGTAAAAGATTTCTTAATAGATCAGAAATGCCCACAGCGACTGATACTAATAGGAAGCTAATTAAAAAAACGGGAAAATTCCACAGATTTATTTCTGTATAATTTTTGAATAATATTTGTCTATTAACTATTTTTATCACTGTGGTCTGAGTGACATAGTGGTCATATCCTGTTATTTGCTTCGTAAAATATCAAGTCAATATAATAAATAAAATATGATCTTTCTGTTTAGAAATCTATTAAAAAGTATTTAATTCCCGGAGTATAGTACTCGTTTAAAATCAAACAATGAAAATGAACATTTTTAATAAAAGATTGTACGTTTAAAAAGATTTCATTGAGTTTGTTAAGATCTTTAGAATTTATAGTTCTGAATATCAGCTGTGCAGATAGCGATTAATGTGAAAAATTATACTAAAACATAGTAAGTGATATACTAAAGATTCTACTTTATGTTCCCTTTTATGATGACCACTCTCCTTATTGAGGTTTTAGACTCATGAGTGATAAGCCAGATAAAGTAGCAGCATTTGACGACACTGTCGTAAAAAGGTAACTTCACAATAACCCTTAAAGTAGTATAAACTTCAAGAATAACTATCACTTCAAAACTTAACGATGACTTAACGATTTGTACTTAGGAATTGTACTTAGGTATATTGTGTGTGTTAAATTTATAATTTTAAAGCTAGGCAAACTAACTTTTCAAGGTGTAAACTTGGCAGCGGATAAGAAAACTAATTAAGGTTCTATTATTTAAAGAGCTTGGGTTCTTTCGACTTAGTTTGTTGGTCCTATTAATTTTATAAACGAAATTTAATAGGCCATAGAATATCGGTCTTTTAATATCCTATATTCTAACATTAAAATTTCTCCTATATTCTAACATTATAAGCAATTTTATTTAAATCCACTCGTCAAAAGCGTTCACTTCAATCAAAAATTGGAGAAAAATAAACAAGTCTGGATTTGGCACATCACACAAACCTATTTACCCGTAAATAAAATCTATCCGTGAGCCAGTTGTGAAATACATCTATCCTACTACAAAGGAAAAATAAATACATATTCTGACATATATAAAACTGGAATTGACAAATTATGTTAAAGAAAAGGATCATAAAGATGTCCTAGATGTTCCAATCAATTTTGTTCTAATCTTATTTATAGCGTAAAGCGATGAAGCAAACTCATTAGTTCTAATGATATAAAGTTTCAAGTAACTCAACTAAGCAACATTGTCTGAAACTAGACCACGCGTTACCTGAGCGACTTTCATTAAAATGATAGAGAAACAATACACTTTATGGTCCCGCATGAATTTAGAACACACAAAAAGAATTAATTATTCTTTAAAAAAAATCCTGCGACTAAAATATCATCTTGTTTCATTTGGAGACGAAATTATTTCTAAAATTCTTTATTATTATTAAAATGGTAACATTACGTAAGTAAAAACAATATCAGTGGTATAGAAACAATTAATATTATGAGAAAAATATGTCTTTTTCATGAGGATGAAAGTCCCTTCATGCAATGAGTAACGTTTAATTTGTTACAAATTACAATAAAGTTAACAAGAGACCAATCTGTAAGGTGCTTACCAACAGGAAAACTTGGATATCAATTTTGATAAAAAAATGTGAGTGTAATTTGCTTTTTTGTGGCAATTCCTACGAAATCCGCTTTTTACATTTTCCTAGCCTTGGCAAAATATCGTCGTATTATTTAAAGCGCAATATTTCCTCGTCCTTAATTGAAATATTAGAATAATTACGATTCGATTTGTACACAAATTTCTTTTGGCTTTGTCTCTAGGGTTCGTTTTAATTGTAACTTAATTTTTTCTTGAGTTTATAACTACCTGTAGATGTAAGTAAAAGGTAAATAATATCACATTGTCATACAATTTATTACATTGAATCCTAGACTGTAATATTTCCTTAGTTAATTTTGCACAACTAACATTTTGAATATCCTAATGATCATCCTAAATATCACGCCGAGGGTAATATTGCTATGCAAATAAAATTATTTGTACGAGGACTCATATATGATACGCGAGCGTTCTTAAACAAACGACTAATTAACGAACAAACATTCTCATTACTTACTTAATGAACATGCAAATTCCAGTTTTCTCCATCGCTCGTGATATTCCCTTCCACGAAGCTACCATTGAGTACTTTTGTTTCGCCGTCAACGGTAGCCTCGGGTCCGTTTTCGGTGGAGGGCCATCACCCAGGGCTTCAGTCCCCGCTCGCCGTTCAGAAGCCGCCAACTTTCCCAACTGACAACCCATGTTTACTTTTTCACTTCACTTCACTACACTATCATTATCTTCCTCCTCACTGAATGTTTCATAGCACTCCCATAATTGATTATACTACTCACACCGTATAACGTTTAACATTTTATCAACCTCATTCATGACCTCGTTAACCACTTCACTATCTGTTACGTTAGATTCTTTTTGAACACGCAATTTAGAGATTTTAACACAAGATTTATTTTTAAAATCACGAACTCAACATCTATTATCACCAACTGAAACTTCGTTCGCGTCTACAAGTATCCAATGTAGTGGCGCGTCGCATCCTTATCTAATCTTATCTCGTCCATGCTACCTGAAAAGAGAAAATTGTATTGTAATAAGATTTGAGAGGGACTGGAAATTGGATCAGTCGCGTCGCATAGTAAAATCAGAATGTATGGTGAGGTGAACGAATAATTTCTATACTCTGAATTAGAGAATGTGGATTTGATGATGTAATTATTATCCGAATAGTATTTGATTGATTGCTTTAGGGCCGATTTTTCAATGCCCAGATAAACAGCTAGATAGACTTTATTATATTCATAATACTCTTCTCCATAAATGTAATCTCTATGGAATAAGAGGAC
>CAJQZM010039365.1:39366-72322 GCA_907164665.1 Colias nastes | reverse complement strand
ATCTATACTTATAATAAATCTGTAGAGAGGCCAATTCTGTACATGAAATATATTTAAAAAAAAACTATGAAGGGGTGATAAGGGATCGCTACTGATGCCAAAAATGCAATCAGTAAAATTTTTGTCTGTCTGTCTGTCTGTCTGTATATTCGTTATAGAAACAAAAACTACACGACGGATTTTAACGAAATTTGGCACAATTATTCTTCATACTCCTGGGCAGGTTATAGTATACTTTTTATTACGCTACGATCAATATGAGCAGAGCAGTGAAGGGAAATATGGGGAAAACGGGAGAAGTTACTCCATTTGTTAAGCTTCCGTCGCGTGTGCAGCCTTAATGGTTAAAGCTACATAGAAATCATGTACGACACAAAATATGTTCTTAAATTATTATTATTATATAAAAATAAATTCCTAGACAGCATATTATGTCTATCTTTTAAAATTGACTCACAATAACACATGAAACTTCAATAGCTTAGCAATTCGGAGCTTTCTGATTATATTTGTCTACTCTTACGTTTACAACACTCTCACTCATCCCTAATTAAAAAAAGTTAACATTATTACCTATTCAATAAAAAAAGAATCATGTAAATCGGTGTAGAAACACCAAAGTTATATATGAAATACGCTATAAGTCATCGCGCGTGAATACAGAATCATGCCATAAGGATTATTTTTGTGTATCAGTTGCCGCGTTCGACGCGCTTCGCGGCGGGAGCTATAAAAAGGCGGTGGGTCCGCACCCGTTTCGCGTTGTCACGGCATCACGTGTGAACGGCTGAACCGATTTCGATAATTCTTTTTTTATTATATTCCTTGAAGTACGAGGATGGTTCTTATGTAGAGAAAACGTAAATATGTACCACGGGCGAAGCCGGGGCGGACCGCTAGTTTATAATATAAGTGATAACTTTGCTTCATGTTGATAAGAATAATTAAAAATATTTGTGTGTATTTTCTTTCTTTAAATTACATGAAACAAAAATAATAATAATTAAAATCAATCCCGCAAATCCCGCGGGATCCGCGGGATTGATGATCTTAATCCCGCAGGCTTGCGGGATCGCGATTTTGATGCGGGATTGGATTCTCTAGTTGCAATATCTTACAAGAATTTAAATTTAACAGTATTAAAACCAAAATCAGCACGTGTAGAGACGCAGGCTGAAAGCTAGAAAACAGAAAGATATTTGATATTTCTTTGTTTATATTGCATTGAAAGACTTTGTAAATATAAATTTTTAAGCAATCGAATCCAGGATCATATCCAATTTTTTTATTCTTTAAAAATTTATAACAGAATGATAATTTTATTCTAATTTATATACCTACCTTTCTTTATCATCTTAATTGCTTAACATAGCTTTGCACTAAGTCTCAAGCCTTAGATAATATCGGTACACATAGAAACGGCTGATATTGCCGGCTACACTTGGTATATATATACGGGGTGGAGATAAATCTCATTTAGTTTACATTATTTGTTTAAACATATATAATATAGGTATATGTTTACTTACAAACTAAATATTTATTTCATTTAACATCGAATTTAAAACTTTATTCCTCACTTTATGAATTGCTTCATCAATTAAAGATTTATTATAAGTTTAACCTCTTGACTAGTTTTGTCCTAATTTCAACAATTCTTAATTAATTTTGTGTTAACTGAGGTACAATAAACTCCTAAAACGTTTTAATTTTTAATTCAATAAAATAATAGAATGTTATATCAACGTTCTAACAATTTAATTTCAATTAAAACAATGTGTTCAGCCATATATCAAACAAGTTTAATTATTCTATTGATTCATTACGAACGGTTGACCCTGTTACACCGGCGTGCATGATTAATGGCACGACTGAATATACAACATTTTATGCTATTTATTAGTCGTGATTGTACGGTGTGAGCGGGTGTCGCAATTACGGACCTAGTCGATTACGGGAATTATAAGTGATAACATATTTCATTGAATATATTTTATATCATTGATATGGAATTATATGTATTGACTGACAAATATTGAAATTTGTTTAAATGGCAAATAAAAATTTATCTGTCAAGTTTCACCTTTGCATATGTGAAAAATTACTCTTGTTTCGCGAACATAAAATGCCCATAGAAGGCCCGTGCGAAAACAAAGTTAAAGATGCTCGATTCTGATGTCAACCGGGAAAAGTATCAGAGTATTCGAAATCGCTGCAATACATTATGTAGGGATGCGCAACGACGTCACATTTCTACATCGGTCGAAAACGGCGACCCAAGCAAAACGTGGAAATTTCTCAAATCCCTCGGTATTGGAAAGGCCGCGCAAAATTCCATTCCAGACACAGTTACTATTGATGAACTAAATTCTCACTTTTCTAATCCTCTCTTGGATTTTAACACAAACTCTAAAGCGCGCACCTTAAGTTTTCTTAATTCATTATCTTCTTCTGGCCATCCTCCGTTTATTTTAAGTCAATTTTCCGATTGTGGTGTTAAGAAGAGCATATTGTCTATAACTTCGAAGGCTGTTGGTAGTGATTGCATTGGTCGGAGCATGATTATTCCTATTTTACCTATCGTTAATCCTGTCATCACACACATCCTTAACTTTTCTATTTCCTCGAGTACATTTCCTGTTATCTGGAAAGATGCTCATATCTTGCCTCTCCCTAAAACCATGAATCCTGTCTCTGCTTCTGACTTCCGCCCCATTGCTATTCTTCCTTTCCTGTCGAAAGTGTTAGAACGGCTGGTGCAGGAGCAGTTAAGTCGCTTCCTTAATTCCCATAATCTCCTTAACCCCTATCAATCTGGTTTCCGCCCTGGTCATAGCACGACCACTGCACTTATTAAAATCACTGATGACATACGCCTGGGTTTTGACAATAAGCAGTTAACAATCCTTTCATTGCTTGACTTTAGCAATGCTTTTAACACTGTCGACCATGAGGTATTGTTGGCCATGCTACGCTCTATTAACATATCTCCAACGGCTATTGACTGGTTTCAAAGTTACTTGCAGGGACGTCGGCAGCGTGTTCTAGTGGAGAACCTAACCTCTTCCTGGAGCAATGTTCATGCCGGGGTTCCGCAAGGTGGCGTGTTGTCTCCTCTCTTATTCTCAATCTTTATTAACTCTATCTCCAATAACATTACTTCTCCTTATCATATGTATGCAGACGATTTCCAACTATATTCGCACGTGGCCCTGCCTGAACTTTCTGAAGCGATTTTTCGTACAAACACTGATCTCGCAGCCATCGTCAATTGGAGCAAGGAACATGGTTTAAAGGTAAACCCCTCAAAAACTAAAATAATTATAATTGGAAGCAAGCCGCTGATGAGCAAAGTTAATTGGGATTGTTTGCCGGATGTAGTGGTCGATGGTACTCGCATCCCTATCTGCAAAACTGTTAAAAGTCTTGGATTGCACCTCGACCAGCACTTATCCTGGTCTGAACACATCAAGCAAATTCGAAAAAAAGTGTTTGCTACTGCATCCTGTTTGCGCCGCTTACGAAACTTTCTACCGATTTCCACCAAAATTGCGTTAGCCCAATCCCTTCTTCTTCCTTTCCTTGACTATGCCGATTCCTCATTTCCCGATCTTTTTGAGTATCAGTTAGACATCCTCGAGAGGGTGCAAAATTTCTGCATCAGATTTATTTTTGGCTTACGTAAATTTGATCATGTCACCGAATTTCGCAAAAAACTTAATTGGCTTCCCATCCGTCTTCGCCGGGATGCCCACATACTTAACCTTCTGTACTGTGTTCTGTTTGACCCTAAAGCGCCAGGCTATCTTAAAACTCAATTTAATTACCTTAGTTCAAATAATTCTCTCTCTCTTCGCTCTTCTAATCTTCTGCTTCTTTCTACACCGGTTCGCCGCACTAATTTCTATGGATCTTCATTTACTGCTCGCGCTGTTCAACTTTGGAACGCTCTGCCTGAATCCATTAGGCGGGCGCAAAATGTTAAAAGTTTTAAAGCTCTTGTCAAAAATCATTTCCTGTCTTTATAATGTGTTGCTTATATTTATTTTATATTATATAATAGTTTGTTTGTTTTTTCGTATTGTATCTTTGTAGTGTATTTAGTAGGTTATGTACTATTATGTGTATGTATATTTATAAAATATGTAAGTATTTTATTATATTTACGTAAGTATATTAATTTATATATATACTTATTTTATTTTTATTGTTATTATTGTATATATTGTTTTTATTAATTATATTGTAATGCTTAATTTATTCATTGAATTTGCGCCAAGTCGCGTTCTAGCATACATTCCTTACCAATCAGGGTTGCCTGGAAGAGATTGCTTTTAAGCAATAAGGCCGCCTTTTAGTACGTATGTGCCGTGTGTTTTCATTGTATCTTAATTGTAATTATAGTATAGCTTATTTATGTTTGGTATATTATGTACAATAAAGAATAAATAAATAAATATATAAATAAAATATAATTTAAATTACTTACACATTTATTTAACGTGTTTTAAATTGTTGTATGAAAGTGATAAGTGGTCCGCTCTCACAATACAGACTTGAACTTTTAACTTATAGACTGCAAAGAATAATAACTGCGGTAACAGAAATTCATTTTTCAATGCTGACACGAAATATTTTCAAAGCAAAGAATTCAAGCACACGTAAAAAGTTAATTTAAAAGCCATATTTCATCGCCCCGAGCGCCAGCTATGAGCGCGGTCCAACCAAAACAATTACTTAATGTCAACGAAAAAGATAATTTAATAATTGTTCCCGATGATATATGAGAGGTCCACGCCCACCTGGGGTACCAGTATTAAAATAACCGATACTCTTAGGATCTTATTTATGCACGCTGGCACAAAGTTACATCTTACTCCATACACCGTCGTGCATTTGTTAAAAGAACACGGTAATAGTCGCTCGGAGATTTCTAATGTCTCAATTTCCTTTCGCAATCAAAACGAATTGAACCTTAAACTGTCCAACGTTGGGCGTAATTTGAAATGCTATTACACGAGCACGAACTATCCGCTTCAATAGCGAAACGTCGAATGCGTTGTTAGACATGCCATTCGAACGTCAACTCTATGATTCATTTATTGAACTCAAAATAGAATGATATACTGAGATGGACTTAAATTATGTCTTGTTTAATGAGTTGGACTGGACCACCGTAATAAACATCGCATCTTGGAAAAAGGATTTATCGAAAGTGAGCACTACGGTTATAGCTGTATAGATTATTTTGGCGTGCGTTGTTCTCGAGTGTAGAGACAATAAAATGAAGTCAGTTTGCGAGATGTTTTCACTGAGAACACAGTCATGTAACTAATGCAGAGAATCTACATATCATTAAGAGATGTAGGCTCGTTTTATACGTGTGTACCGCTTTGTTTCTTATATTTATGGTTTGATATGTCGGTATTTATGACATGAATGCATACAGGTAACATTACTATGCGATGTTAAACGAAAGGGCCGAATAAGCGTGTTTTCAGGCGCCTTTTGTACTCAAATACGAGTTGAGAGGATGATATGTGCCAATAACCTTCGCTATAATATAAATTGGGTAGTGCTAAAGCTTAAAAGGTCAGTTAGGAGTTGGATAAACTTCATAATATAATTTAGGAAGTGCTTGAGCTTCGCAAGTTTATTTTAATACATAATTTTTGAGTTTTAATAATTATCATAACAACACACTTTACACACTTAAAGTTGCAGTATAATAATATTGCCCGACAGGTATCTTTTCAATAACTGAAACTTGTTTATTAATTAAAACATTGGTTAGTTTAACGTTTAAAAAGTCCTATAGGTTAAATCCATGACTTTTATTTAAGTCGGGTAAAAACATCGAACGAATCTCTAGAAACACTGAGAGAGTTAGCTACAACTGACAAACTGTACAAAGACTGTATATTGAAAAATGAAAATTACAAAACATAGAGCTTACAAAAGCTTAAAACATTGAACAGAACTTAACCATCAGTTAAAGGATATACATATCTGAAAGATAGAGTATACCGTTACTATTCAAAAGTTCATATTCATTAATTTTAACTTAAAAATCCTCAAATCTCTGCGGGTGGGCTTACAGTTTACGTAAGCACTTAGACCATCAAATTACATCAGTATTTGTTCATCGCTTAACAGGCTTTAGATGTGTGAAATTGCCTAAACCAGCTATCTCTGTTCAAATATGTTTTCCTTTTTTTTCCAAAGTAAAATGAAGTACCTATACCTTATGGTCAAAACGTATCCATTGTTTATCGATTTCATTGTTTCGTACACCAACTATAGACAGGAAATAATGAGTAACCGTTAAAGAATCGGTTATTAATCGGTTAAACTTATTATTAAACTGCATATTGTGGAAAATAAACGTTTAAAAATAATATTATAGCAAATCCTTTAAACCTTAAGAAAATTTCAATCATAATTTTAGATACATCTTAGTGGTGATTACCAATTAAAATTAGTTCTATAGATACAACGCTTAAATAAGTAAAATGAACTGCAAAAATAAAACATCTGATGCTCATGTTCTGCAATTTCTTAAGAAGTTCTAGGCATATTATTCAGGTATTCGAGATATCCTTTATAAACTGAGATCATTGATAAAGCTATAAATAGCTTTTTAATTGCCTTACAGAGAATTGAACATGAAAATGTGTAATTTACTATTCATGTGTTTTTCTTTCCAGAGATTACTTACATTACTTTATCGTACTGTTAGATGAAAAACTTAAAACATAATCACACTTACAATTTTTGTTCCTATTTATATCAAATGCTATATTTCCATATCAAAATATCCTTTTAAACAAACATAATTGCCATCAAAATGCATACCCATCCTAACAATTCAACGATAGACGATAGTTAGCAATAGTATAGTCAATAGCTTATAGATCTACATTCCCATAGCCGTATTATCGTAAACAACCGAGACAGGTTCAGAGCTAGTATTTGTGCAGACAAGTATATTAACAATGGCTGAATTGATTATTTAGTTATATTACCTATGTTTCTTGGATTAGAATTATAGAGCATACGAATATGGTATCTTAAAAGAAATATGCTATATTTTTGGTAGGACTTCTTTCCATTGTACCTTGTTTATATCCCGTTATTCAGTGATACACCATTTCTATATAATAAACGATTTTCTTAAACGATTAACTAAAAATACATGTATTAATTTTATTTAGTTTATAGCTGGCGAAAGAAATAACAGAATCACCTGTGAATCTCTAGTCTACATAATTTAAATTTATCGCCAAATCATGTAACTTTCTTGATCCTAAGCACACAGGTTCTGTTGTTATAGCTAGACTAATATTATAAAGCTGAAGAGTTTGTTTGTCTGAACGCGCTAATCTCGGGAACTACTGGTCCGATTTGAAAAATTCTTTCGGTGTTAGATAGCTCATTTATCGAGGAAGGCTATAGGCTATATATATCATCACGCTACGACCAACAGGAGTGGAGCCACGGGGGTGAAACCGCGCGGAGCAGCTAGTTTTATGAATATAATTTAATTTTTAAAACTCTACATCTATGCAATTACCATTTATAAACTAGAACATAATACCTAGGTATATTATAACATGTAGGTACTTAAACTAAAATCTACAATCAATGATAATATATCAAGAATACCGTAATATCTGTATAAAAGAATGTTCATTCTTTCAGTGAACAATAAGTAATATTAATGAACAATACTAATCTTTACATGTCATTAAACTCACTCCACATTATAGTCATTTATAACGCGGTGTGCATAAAGAAAGTATTGTTAGAGTTTGTTTCCATTGTCGTATGAGGTTCATGATTAAATATTAATAACATACTGAAATGATAATCAATACCTAACCACGTTACGTTTTTTCAAAGAGGGCAACAGAGCTGGTGGATCGCCTGATGTAATGATATACTACTACTCTTTTTATACCATATTGTACACGTATTAAAAATAACGCTTTTTAAAATACAGTAAAGTAAAAAAATAATATGTTACGTTTTCTGCAATTAAATCAGAAGTTATAGAGTTACGAATGAACGTCTACGAATAGTGCTGTACAGGATATTATAAAAGAAAACATTCATTTATTTTTGAAATGAAACTTCTTTAGGCGCGTTGAGAGTAAAATTTTAAGGTCGCGTCATGACAATACCGCCACGTCATGGAGTAAAGCGACGATTTTGTTATCTTTGAATGTTGCCAAAGAAGTTTCACTTCTGACGTGTGCTCGGCACACACACTCTTTTTTATATAAAAAAATACTCGTCAAATTAATCTCTTATCGTATAACATTGGAAACAGGTCCCAATAAGTGTGGTTCGCGATTTTTCCATGTCAATATAATGAATGTCACACGTTACGCTATCAACGCTTTCGTGCGTGACGCTAATGATACGTTAATGACATACTACCGCTTGTTTTCCTATTTTTTTATATATGTATTTATGAAGATTAGAATTTTACAACGGTTAAAATGTTAAATAGAATATAGTATTATAATACTATAAACAAATTATGATAGATATTCTGTAGGGAATAATGTTTCATTAGTAATGGTTGTAACTTTAATAGTTTAATTACTTAAAATAGATAAAAGGTGTAATTTACTAATACTGATTGCAAGGACAAGAAAAGCGAAAATATAGTCAAGTTTAACACTGACCATAAATAACAACAGCAAGTCGATCTAGAGGAAGAAGTTTAAATATATAGGTACATACATAAATAATAAAAAAATATTATGCAAATAAATAGCGGAATCCTAGACACTTAAAACATGAACACAAGAGTTACATAGAACCACTTATTCAGAGAATATACCAAAAACTATTAAACACGAGGTGGTCCAATCACAAACATTACAATCATCGATAAACAATTAACATCATAATCATAACGTATAAAATAAACGTGTGTTCACACACACAGCCACAGTTTAATGTGGGAATATCAAACAGTTTAAACCGCGGCTTACGCGTGTAAGCCTATTTGAATTTTTTATTAATAATAAATCCGAAGGGATCGGTAATGAATGGTTAATGGTTATTATTAATTTCTATATGAATTATTTATAAGGGTGTGGTGTGAGGTCGTGGAATAATGGATCAATCGGTGTGGGGGTTTTTAAGATTTGTTGTTCTTTGAGTGATCGAAAGGAAGTCTTGTCTCCTCGGAAGTCTTGGTGTAGGTAATAATGATTATATTATGAAGAAATTATGGGCTAGAGATATGTAGGTTATTACTGTTGTCCTATTGTCAATGATTTATAACACATTATAATATGTAGGTACGAAGGATTAGGTATAATGGTGATAAAACTTGGGTTTCTTTTTAACAATTATTTAGGATTTTGAACAATTTGTTTTTATTATGCATGTATACTTGGCCTTTTGTCTATAGGATGAAGATATTTGATATGAATCAGTAGCAGTCCTAATAAACTTGTCACCAATTGTAGGAAATGTATACCATTCTTCTGATTAAATTGTATGTAAGTATGTACTAGAATATTTATGATTTAATTTAGAGGCGAAAAGTAAAAAGCTTCCTATCTGTAGCTAAGTAGCATTATTCGATTGAATTTCTTTTATAAGCACCTAAGAACAGTTAATTTAATAAAACATGCAATATAGTTTCGAATTCCCAGACATTAAAAAGAGCAATAACACAACAAGATTTATCCTTTTAATAACAAAATACAATACGACTGTACGGCACGCGTTTGACTGATCGTTGTAAAAGTTAATTTCCTCTCACATAACAAATTCAATGTAACAAAGGAGCATATTTGCTTATCTTTAATTGATTCACTTTAACCCTCACGTGATAAGGATTAGCTCTATTCACGCTGACTTTTACAAGGGTGGTGCCCCTAACGAGGGTAAGGGCAAAGAGTAAGTAATGGTAGTGTAGAACGTGCTGTGGGTTGCCTCTGAGAGGACGTGTGATTTTATATGCGTAGATGAAATTAGTTTATAAAGATGTTTTTAAATAACATTATTATGTGTGGCTTTATTGTGATGTGTTTCAATTATGTTGGTAACGTTACTAACATTACTTAGTTCACTATCAACAGGATAATATTATGGTCTACAATATTTATAAATGTGACTATAATAAAGTGTATATCTGAAAAGGCATTTCTATATTTTTACGTATAATACGTAAATTTAAATATTTAAAACAAGATTCGGTTATGGCTAAGACGTAAAAAACGCAAACTACCCCAGTCCCAGAGCTTATTAACTATTCAAACGCTTGCTACATCTACACTAACCTATTCTTTATAACATACGACATCGGATTTCATAACGTGCGCGTGGCTTGTATTATCGCACGGCGGCCGTAAGGCGATATCGTGAATTACAACTATTTATCGTAGTCGTGTCGTGGTCGGATGTTTGCTTAGCGTTATGGGATTTGGGAAATCGTTTGAGATGACGCTTGGCATTGTTATTAAATGTTTGTTTTTCTTATGCCGGGATGCATGGGATTTGGTTATATGAAAAACTGGGAAAGGAAGTTTTTGTTTGTGGAATAATGGTCAAATCATCGTTATAAAATTAAGACAAAGCTTACTATCCCTCCTATTATGTATCTTAAATAATTAGCAATGATTACTTTGACTGCAATTCCCGATCTCACATTTCAAACTACAATTTTGAATTTTATTTGTATTGATTTAGAATTGGTTATATTTTATGGTTATTAGATTACCAGATTGCCTTATAGTATGTGCTCAATGTTAACACTATTTATACCTATATAACTTGGCCTGCATTATAATATTATTTTTATGACTTATTTAATTATGATTACGCTATGGTAGGTACCACACTGGTACTAAAAATAAATTGACGCTAATTATAATAATTGCTGTATCTTGTGTATCTATTCTACAGCTCTATAATACACACAAACACACACACACACGCATTCACTATCCATCCGTCAAATCGAACACTCAAAAAAAAGTAAAAAAAAGCTCCAAAAATTCCCGCCATTTCAATTTCCCGCCGTATCACATCCAGACGAATGCGCGCCATTTTTTCCATTCAGCCTGTTATTGAAAAACCAGTGACGTTTTAAACATAGGTACGTGTATTTTGGTATCCTCTGCATTGATTTGCAATAAATTGTAAAACGGTTTCAGTTTTTAAAGCTAGTGTATTAGGTTTTATTCCTTTATTGTTATAATTTTGGAAATATATATTTCATGAAAATTTTCACACACGGCACGAACTGATACCATACTGCTTTCGCTTGGGTTATGGAAACCAGATATATTTTTAATTATTAGGGAATAGCTCTGCCTCCATATTTTAAGTCTATACTCTATACTATAAAGTTAGTTAATGTTATATTAAGCGTTCTTTATAAATTGCCTATTTTCGTATTCACCCCGAAATGGGTAATTTAAAAACACTTTTTTGAAAAAATCCAATAGGTAGGTAGCTAAAAAAATAAAGTGCTGATATTGCCTTTTATACAGAAAAACGTTTCAAAAAAACAATATATCTTTATTATTTGAATTACTTACAAGGCATGTACCTACAACTCTATGAAATTGTGCCTCACTCAATCTTTTCAATAAACCTTTAAAAATGGCGGAAATGAAAACATCATCTGTGTCGTGTTCGCACCGCAATAACCGGCTGTCTATTGGAAAAAAACATTTTATTCGTGTTTAAAATCGTTAGGAACGAGAAAAATTATGAAAATATGGTTCCGTATTGTTTGCATATTACTAAATTTCGTTAGGAACGAGTAAAATAATGATAATAAGGATCCGTAAATTCAATAATTTTATTGAGTCATAATTCTGAAAATCGTTACACTTCATCGATTTCAAAGATAACAAATTATTTAGATATTCGAATTTGTTACGATTATATGTATGTCTGTAAGCCTTTATTCAAAAATAATTGAACCGTTCTTGATTTAATTTAGCAAGCATTGTGTCTTTTAATCTTACCTGTACCAAGCTACTAGTTATTATTCTGTGCCTGTACCTGACCTATATAACCTACCTAAATACCTATCTACTTATGTAATTATAACTACAAAAAACACCACGTACTGGAACCAGTATTTCTGCTAAATTACATCAAATTCGATTCAGCAGTATAAACTATAAACTATAACGCTAAGTATGTAAATGGCCTTAAATCTCATCTTCCCTTAGCGTTTCCGTCGCCACGATAAAATTTACTATTGCTTTCACCCTAAAAGCTGACCGCGCCGTCACGCCCTGTCCTTAATTTATAACCTTTCCTTTTCTTTTGGAAATATTAGAACAACAAATCAATTAGGTATGTATTCAAATATATTTACTTACGTAAGTAGGTATTTATTTTAGTGATGAAACTAGAATATTATATCAATTTCTAATAAAACTGTTCTGAAATGTAAAAGAGGATTTGGTTAAATAACATGATAATAATAATTATTGAATTTTTGGCCATTATCGATTTGGCTACCTATAAACTCTAAAATAAAGAACAATATGATTGAAGTATCTTAAGTAGACCCTTTAAGTTTTAATTGATAATTTATAGTTGAACTTTTGTCGAAAAAACCTATTATTACAGATCATTTTATTTCAAAACTTACAAATAAGAAACAAAATTATTATTTCCCGATTATACCTTCGCAAATCTATTTAAAGTAATCTAGGAGGAGTCAAGTCATATGAATTTCTCTTCAAGCAAGGGAGTCAACACAAAAATACCGTAGGGTGACAATTATTCAAGACGTAGGCGGTACACATCGCTCTATGACCATAAATATCACTTTACAAGGGATGTTTCCCAAATTATCTATTCCCGGGTCATAGAGTTTAATGGACTATTTGAAGAGATAAGCGGTTGTCTATAGTCACCCTATTCCTTGTAGGTAAATGATGGAATAAAAATAAATGGCTGTTGTCTATTATTAATATGTTAACGGCCGTTTAAAGTGTGGCGAAGTTTATGGTTGTTTGAAGAGCATGAAATAGATAAGATAGTTTGAATGTTTGGTTTAAATTATTGTCAATGGGTGATGTGTTTGCTATTAATAGACTATTTTCAATAGGGTATATATTATCTACAATAAGTCCAACAGAATATCCTTTATTCCTTCTCAAAAAATCTCGTGACTCCTACTCTAATTTCATGAAATAACTGACTGACTGGTACATTCTCAGATAAAATAATACCAATATTGCCTATGTTTAAATCATTGTTTAAAAAACTGTAAAAATGGTACAATTTTAAAATCTAAAAGCCGCGGCCGTTACAATTTCGTGCGAACATATTTATTAAATTGTTCATTAAAATAGCTGGCCGGTATCCAAGTGATTTCGAATCAAATACAAATTGGTGCCAAATCCAAATTTAAATTGACAGTTCTGAGTAGTGGCGCCCCGCCCTAGTACAGTTAAGTGGAACTACTAACTGGAGGACAAAGTAATACAAAGAAATGCTAAGTACTGTAGTACTGTGTACTGTCGCGTCGTAAAGCGAACTTCAGTCGCCGGCGTCTGGAAGCGTGGATTTTATTATCTAGTTCGAAGCTTTGTGGATACAAAGGGATAAGTGGTTGGGATAGTCGGGTGGAGAAGTGCTTTAATATCATTCGTTACATAGTGTGAATTTATTACGCTGAAAAAATGTTGACTATTGTTGTAATTAATAGTTATATAATATTTAATTATTTTTTCTGCTATGAAATTTCAGATAAATTATCAACGTGTTGTTAAATTGTCCATAAAATAATCAAAACTCGATTTATAAAAGATTTTGTGCTAATAGAGAATAATATAATCTATCTCTGTAGGTACCAAAATTAACAAATTTATCAAAATTTTCACTTCTATATCTAATATCTATAATAAAGCTGAATCTATACTAATATTATAAAGCTGAAGAGTTTGTTTGTTTGTTTGTTTGTTTGTTTGTTTGAACGCGCTAATCTCGGGAACTACTGGTCCGATTTGAAAAATTCTTTCGCTGTTAGATAGCCCATTTATCGAGGAAGGTTATAGGCTATATATCATTACGCTACGACCAACAGGAGTGGAGCCTCGGGGGTGAAACCGCGCGGAGCAGCTAGTAATATAATAAAGCTGAAGAGTTTTTTTGTTGGTTTATTTGTTTGTTTGAACGCGCTAATCTCAGAAACTACTGGTCTGATTTGAAAATTTCTTTCGGTGTTAGATAACCATTTATCGAGGAAGGCTATAGGCTATATATCATCACGCTAAGACCAACAGGAGCGGAGCCACGCGGGTGATACCGCGGGGTGCAGCTAGTTATTAGATACAAATTAGAGAAAATGTATTCTATCCTCAACTGTACGGCGAGTGGGCGGGGCAAGTCACTCCAGTCGTTTCAGTATTTCACGGTAAGACATTAATTGAGCAAAACAAAATCAAAGGGTTCCTCTGAAAGTGCAGTTTAGCTTACAGCTAGTTGTTCCGGGCTATGCTGTCTGGGAACACAGTTATGTGGGGTTAATAACTTTATTTGTAATATAAATAGTATGTGAATGCCTAGGTGTATATGCCTATAAAACGTAATGGATAGTTTGTGTGGTGTATTGGGGATATATTTTAGAAATGTTTAGTTGACTCTACTAAAATAGAAGAGGCAACTAATTGTTGCATTTTTAAGCCGCTTAATCTATGTTTCATAACTTCAGAACATTGTGCAATAGCTTATGTATCAGTTAAAGGAGAAATAATGCATGAAAATAAACGACAAAGGTATTAACACAGGTATTAAAATATAAGGTATCAATCTGTTACTAAAGTGAAAGTCAGTACTATATAAATAAATTGACGTCAATAACCTCATAATATTATACCTAGGTAATTAAAAATAAATTAAAACGTTATATTAAGCATTTATTGAAAACGTTGCTGCCAATTTATATATGTATTTTGTCTACGAGTTTAGTATGTAGTTTGATATTGGTTCTCTGTAACTTATTTCATAGATACTAATCTGCTTATCCTGAAAAATATTCTCCGCTCAGCTCCTTCCTTGTTTAAAGTAAAAGGACAGGATATGTATCTTTCCTTGAAATATCACGCCTAAAATTCTTATAGCTACAGTGAGATGCCATTTTAATGAACCAATTTACGACGATTTTAATTAAGATGTCAGCAGAGTAATTAATACTTTAATACGCAATAAAGCCATACAAATCAATCCGTTAATTTTTATTTCGATTTTATTAAGCTTAATGACCAATTAGCGGTATTAATGATATCTTTTATGTTTGCCGCCTTCGTGTTAGTCGATAATCGTAAAGAATTTTGTTAAGACTTTGTACTGATAATATTAACAGCTGATTGTCATACCTTGCCAATGAAATGAAATGAAATAAATTTATTTGTCCATTTTATGTTTTTCAATTTATGTTCGACAATGAGTCCCAAACTAAGTGAAATACTTGTGTCTTGGGACCCTGAGTTGCGCTTCTTGGTTATATACATAATAATTATGTTATGGACAGTTGGAAGTTGGAATGTTATTAAGTAATAAATATCTTACATTTCTTGTGTCGACGATGATAAATTTATAAATGAAACATATAGGCCATGTGTTTAAAGTAATGATGTTTTATGGGACTTTCAAGTGTGTATTTTAAATGTATCAACTGCTGACTTTATTGCTCTATTAAGTTAGGGGTAAAAAATTGCTGAAGTAATATTTGATGAATATTCCAATTAAATAAACAAAATGCTTACAAGAAAGGTTGCTCAAAGGGTTTTTAAGTGCTTAATTAATAATGGCTATAAAAAGTTTAAAATAGTTAAAATAAAACAAAAAAATTAAGCGTGTGTGCCGAGCACACGTGTCAGAAGTGAATCTTCTTTGGCAAGATTCAAAGATACCGTCGCCTTACTCCATGACGTGACGGTATTGCCATGACGCGACCTTGAAATTGATATTTTGCTCTCAACGCGGGATTGATAAAGAATACCACAAATGGTAAATCGTTCTAAAGCTTCAAGACTTGAAATAAATCTGCGTATAAATTGTATTAGTAATTGTATAGTTCAACATCCAGAAACATCCAGATTTTGCGGATTGTATTATGAAACTACATACGGAAAATTAAGTATTTGGCGGAAAGCTTAAAAAGCATCTGAATGCGTCTGAAAGCGTCTGAATGCCTGTATACTTAGATCTTTAAAATTACGCAGATTTTGATGTGGTTTTTTCTATCGATAGAGTGGTTCTCGAAGAATGTTTAGTTTATAATTTATTAGGTTAGACAAAGCGGGAAAGCTAGTTAATTATAACAAAGGGTATGTTGTCTAAAAGGCTAGAGGTATATAACTTCACACATCACGTGGTCAAGGAAGTATTAACATATATTTTAATTCTCTCTTTCGGCTTGTCATAAGAATATATAAACAACATAGCGATAAACGGTGGAACCGCGTTGTGACACCTTCTTTAATTGGAATTTATGGTAGTCTGTGGCCGTTTTGTATGAGTCCCGTACCCGTACTATGGGTCCGGGAACTCGATTGTGTATTAGTGAGCAACGATCGAGTTTGGATCGAGTAGAAATCTTGCAAAAATCTAAATTAATTGGTCTTAGAATAACTTGAATGATAAACTTTTAGTCAAGTTCTGCAACTTGTAATTACTGGTAATTGCTTACCTATGATTTATTTTGTCATTAACACCAAATCCCAATGTAGGTCCCTATTGTTTCAAGCGTAACTTTAATTAAGTTTTAAATTAGAATGTCCTAAAAGGATTTTCATTATTCAGGAAGAATCCACATCTGAAGAAGTTTTAATTATTTCAACTATCAATTCAAATCGCATAAAACATACCATAAATTATTTTGTCTAATGTATAAGTTTTTTTCTTAATCAGTATTGATATTCGTATTCGAATTTAATATGCAACAACACCACTTGGCACACGGCAATCAATGTGAATACGAATGTCATTCGAGTGAGTTTCCATCGAGTTACAATAGTAGCACATAAAATTCAGGGGTCATAATATTTAAATACCTCAGCTCCTTTCGTAGCTTCCGAATGGCTTCCGGCATAGATTACTCAATGCTTAATTTTTATTTTGTTTATCTTAATTGCTTAATTAACGTCCAAGTGGTCTTTCAATTTTTGAATATTTCACTTTTGTTTACGATGTGCGATCGATATCTGTTTGTTTTATAAGAACCGTAACTGTGTAAATTATTATCTTTTGGTTGGTGTTTGCAGCTGTTAAAACTATTACTTAGATATATTAAAAGTTTTGGTTTGGTACCTACAGGTAAGGTGTGTAAGAGCATGTTGTAAGCGTGAAGTTCTAAGTTCGATTATCTTAATTTTGCATTTGTCAATAATAGTTTTTGTTTCAAAACATTATTTATATCATGCACTGACCAAATTATGCTTGATCAAATATTTCTTAAACCAAATTGGTAATAAATAATTACTTTCTTTCTTTCTTAATAGATATGTTTGTTTGTGTTGGTACAGATTGTATACTTTAACGTAATACATATACATATAAAAACAGTAAATTACAGCTTTAGCAATTAGCACTACAAACGACACTGAAAAAATCGATTACTATTAAATTGCTGAATGCATTAGATGAAATTGAGTATTATTCAATCTTAGATCATAAAGTACAAGGTACACAATACATAACATCACTACATACTACATAGTATAAAACAAAGTCGCTTTCTCTGTCCCTATGTCCCTATAATGTATGCTTGAATCTTTAAATCTACGCAACCGATTTTGATGCGGTTTCTTTTTAGTCCGGGATACATCGCCCATTTTTGCAAGTGATTACTATCAAGCTAATTTTTCGTGAGTAGCTTTATTTTGATGAGATGCCCAATAATTTCATGTATGAAACTCTCGATTGTGGTAGCTACCAGAGGAAACAAGGATAAAATATTTTGATTTGATGGTTCTCAAATATTAATTACTAACTGAATGTTTTTTTTTGTTCAATCTCAAGATAATTATCTAAATTATTCGAAAAAATATTTGTCCTACAAAATCTATGGTTTGATCAAAGAGTCCCCCTTTCCAATGTGTATCGATAACGAAGTCATCATAAATGATTACTAACAAGCTGATTTTTTTATTTTCACTTATTTAATACTTATATAATTCAACAGACATATTGTCCTACAAATTGCGTAATAAATATTTGAGAACCGTCAAATCAAAAATTTTTATCCTTGTTACCTCTGTAAGCTACCACAATCGAGAGTTTCGTACATGAAATTATTGGGCATCTCATCAAAATAAAGCTACTCACGAAAAATTAGCTTGATAGTAATCACTTGCAAAAATGGGCGATGTATCCCGGACTATTTAGCAGATAGAGTGATTCAAGAGAAAGGTTCTAGTATATAATTTTTTAGGGTTTAAACAAAGCGGGCGAAGCCGCGGGCTAAAAGCTAGTAATAGATATTTAAACTTCACAAAGAAGCTAGTCTTTATGAAATCTATACGTATAGATAATAGATAACAGTTTCAAAAGTTTCAGTTTAGAAAGGTTTATTTCGATAGGTAATTAACATTTTCGTCACTAAAGAAGTGGAAATTGAATTGCAAAACGGTTCTTGTGATTTTACACTCTATTTGCAATAAAATGCCGCCATGTTTGAAAACGTTTTGACGATTTCACGTAATGGCATCTAATTTGACATTTATTAAAATGATGCCGAGGAATTAGGCATACTAGATGTGAAATACTAGGAAAATCTAGGCTTTGAAGTAATAATTATTATAATATTAATAACAACTTAATAACATTAAGTAGGTACCAAAACAAAATTAACAGTAGAAAATATATGTAATAGTTTGTTACCTTCTTACTAACTAGGTACCTTATAGAATGTACTTTTACATAAATAACTGAATTTTTAATTGTCTGCCTATTTTATCTTTCTATTTCTATACCTAAGCAGACTTTTCCTCTGTAGACAAGTAAAATAGATCGTAAATTTACCGCACATTTTAGAAACTACACAAAAATCACAAAAATAATCCAGTATCCATACAATCATTGTCGAATCTGCTTAGCATGATTTCCCCCGCGATTCTTTATCGTTCGATCACAATCACTCTGAGAATAGCCCCCCTCATGTATTCGGAATCAACTCTCTTTGCCTACTTAATTCAAATCATTCGATATTTACTATGTCAATTCGATTAGATTTAGAATTCCAATTTCGAAAATGAACCGCGGGGTGTTATTCTCAAATGTGTTCGCTAGTTCTATGAAAAATGTTATGGAACCACAGTCCACAGATTAAAAAAGTACCTACGTAGGCTTAATGTAAGTATTAATGCTGCAATCAGGACTTATAAAAAAATTATTAAACTAAGGTATTTCCATATTGTATTGCCAATTGCCATAATGTGAAAAATCACATTTTCCTGCACATGGATGATGTATCGGCATTAGTGTGACTTTGTAGAGTAATTTATACGAACATTTATTAACCAAAGAATAAAACAATTACATATTATAATACATACCTAGGTATGTATATTATTTTTATACGATACAGTTTATAGCAAATAGAAAATTTACGCCACAAAAAAAGGGTTTTATTACAAAAATCACATCATTTCCCAAATCTTTACCTTTTCCCAAAATCAAAACATAACCCATACATTAGAACCTATGTACTCTATCCTGTTCAATCCTTCTTCTATATAAATAGTAGTTAGCATAATTTTATTGCTCAAGGGACCATTATATAACCATTTTGGATTTACCAAACCTGGTAAACATCAGTGTGGAATATTTTCTTTTTTAGTATGAATTTTATGATATTTAACGATTTACCCTTTGATCGTATTCGCATACTTACTTGAGGATACGACTTAGAATATTTTACCTCATTGGCTTTACCTATTAACAAAAGACTGTCATATTTTATATAGTGAAGAACATTTTATTTGAAAATTTATTAAAAACGGAATAGCATTGCAATCTGACTTCTACGTATTTCCCTAACCAGGTACATAATTATAAAATACATAAATAGTTCAAATTTATATAGAAGAAGACAGTTTAAACAATTTCCAATTATTTTTATAATTTTGAAACAGCTTGAACAGAGCAAAGGCAAGTTGCTAGTCTCACCATATTTTCAAACATTTACCTTACGAGATTTTCGATTCACATGATCCATCTTCATCCACAGTTTTTCTATAAGTAGAGGAAATGTAATAATATTAGAATAATTTGGTCCTTTGTATTCCGTATTTACCTACAATATGATAACCGCTTGGTATAATAAATCTCAAAGGTTTTTATGAGATACTAGCTTTCCGCCCGCGGCTTTGTCTAAAACATAATAAATTATACACTAAAACCTTCCTCTTGAATCTCTCTATCTATTAAAAAAAACCGCATCAAAATCCGTTGCGTAGTTTTAAAGTTTTAAGCATACCTACATAGGGACATAGGGACATAGGGGCAGAGAAAGCGACTTTGTTTTATACTATGTAGTGATAGTTAGGTACCGGCCTCGGCCTGGCTGCGGCTTTCGTTCAAGTTATCTTTTCACAAAAAAAAAACTTCACGATTATCTAAAATATGGTTCTATCAAAATAATTAATGTAAGTATTTATAATTCTAGACAAACAGACGATTCACCTTAATTATATTTTTTGCATCGATTTTTTCATATATTAACTAGCTTTCCTGCTTAGCAAGCGGCGTCGCCTGCGTAGTCAACGAAAACCCCGCGTAGTTCCAGTTCCTGTGGGATTTCCGGGATGAAACCTATCCTATGTCCTTCCTCATGTCTCAAGCTATCTCTGTACCGAATTTGAAGCAAATCCATGCAGTACATTTTGAGATTAGCCCGGTCATACATACAGACAAATTGACGAAAATTCAAAAACTATATTTTTGGCTTCGGTATCTATTGTAGATGTATAGTTTTGACCTTCCTACGATTTTATTATATAGGTATGAATAGATATTTAGTTACTACAAGTCATGTAATTGTAGACCGCACTATGAAAAGTTATAGGTAGTCTGAATTGTTTCTCTTTTAATATTTTATCTTACCTTCGCATACATTTTACAATATACATTAGCATTCACCACACAATTAACAACGTACTAATTAAGAAATATAATAAGGTATATAAATAACATTACCACTATGTAAGTGTGAGGTTTGCACCCTCTACACAAGCTTCCGGCCACACCCTCTGAGAATTATGGCAACTGTTTGTGGAACTTTAATCTTAGATCTATTTCATATAGTATTTTAATGTATATTATTTTACTTGTTTTTACGGAGGTGTGATAAGATTTTGGTTGCTGGAAGAATTTCTCTATAATTTCTTTCTTTCCTGCGTAGGCAAGCAAGAATATTAAATAAGTTATTTTATGCTATTTATACATGGGTATCCTTTTAAAAAGTTTAAATGTGCAACACTCCGTGGTCCTATATTCATGCGTGATGGAAACTATAACCGTATTCTATATTACGAATAGCATATTCCTGCAGGCATGTTTCATTTCAATTAATGATAAGATAAATACGGACTAACAACACGATAAACGCGCGATTTATTTATTATATAGGTTATGTTCCAATATCATGATAATTATTATCCTAAAACGAAGTTGGTTCTCGCTCGTCTTACGGTGAAATTGAAGTTCAAGAGCCAAACATTTATTTTATAAAATAATTACTTGTACACTTAAAAACAGTCATATAATTATGATTATATACATTGTACAACAAAAGAATATACACTACTCAAAACAAAATAGGGCCCACCTACACTTATCTCAAAGTTTTGCCTACACGTAATTTATAGGGTAGTTATTGGGGTACTTGAGTATTCCCTTACGTTGTTGACATGTTAACGAATCTTTATTGCTGTTTTAACTATTCTTTTTAATGTTATTCTCAAGTGGGTAACCAGAAAAAGTTAAATGTTTCAAAATCACGTTCTTTCCAAATTCTCAATCACTTGTGTTCAAAGTCTCATTCTAATGTTACTGTAGCACATCGTTATTTTTTAAAGTTTAATTTGATTTCGGTATTATTCGTGATTATTATGCCTGGATCTCGCGTTCATATGGATATGGAAACGGCAGCAAGAGCGGTTGCTTTGCTTCAAGAAGGAAATTCTCAGAGGTCGGTGGCAATACGTCTTGGTGTGTCACGTCGAGCTATCCGAAATGCTTGGGATCGTTATCAAGAGACAGGTAGTGTTGCTAGAAGACGTGGAACAGGAAGTACTCGGGCTACAACAGCCCAAGAGGACCGGTACATCAGACTAACAGCGCGTCGGCAGCGGACGGTAACCGCCCGTGCCTTACAAAATCAACTGCGGCAATCTACTGGCACGCGAGTGAGTGATCAAACCATTCGGAATCGACTTCATGAAGGTGGCCAAAGGTCCAGAACTCGCGCTGTTCGACTGAAAATGACAAGTGCTCATCGTGCAGCACGATTAAGGTTTGCTCGTGATCACTCAGACTGGTCTATGGATAACTGGGGGACAGTACTGTTTACGGACGAAACTAAAGTGAAGTTTTTAAGTGACGATCGTCGAGTGCGTGTATGGAGAAGGGAAGGTGAACGTTTTTCTGAACCTTGTGTCCACGGAACAGACCGATTTGGAGGTCCAAGCGTCATGGTGTGGGGCGGCATAAGCCTACATGGCAAAACGGAGCTCGTAGTTCTTGATGGAGGTACCGTGACTGCTACTACCTATGTCGAACGGGTCATCCGGCCTCACGTGATCCCATTTTCACAAAGAATTGGCGAAGAATTCATCTTAATGCAAGATAATGCCCGCCCACATACAGCCCGTATCACTCAAAGAGCACTCTCTGATGCCAATATAAGAGTTCTGCCGTGGCCAGCCATGAGCCCTGACCTCAATCCAATAGAGCATGTGTGGGATCAATTACAAAGGAGCGTCAAAGCAAATTTCAGCAACGTAAACAGCCAACAAGATCTCATAAATGCTCTTAAAGTCTGTTGGGAGCAAATACCTGAAGAAAATGTAACCCATTTGATTGAAAGTGTCCCAGATAGGCTCAGAGAGTGCATACGGAGCAGAGGGGGTCCCACACGCTACTAATTACAAAATAAACCAGATTTTTTTTGTTAATAAAGGTTTTATTGAAACTTTTGTCATGTGTCTTATTTCTGCAATTTTTCTCTAATACTGTTAATTTTGCATAATTTTCATAAAATCGCTAATTTTTGCTTAAGTTTACGTTAAAACAATTGTCATACACCTTGTTCGTTTATACCCATTCATAAAATAAGAAAAAAGTGAAGAGTTTTTACAACACAGCAAAAAATCAGGGTGGTCCCTATTTTGTTTTGAGTAGTGTACAAACTTAACTCATAGTATCATTGAAAATAAGTTGCCAAAAAAAAAATATGAATTTCCAAAGCGGTATATATTTATATAATTTTCCAATCTTTGTATGTACTTAAAAAGGCCAAAATGAAACATCTTTCCCACACTAAATCCCCGTTGTTTGACGGCGCCCTGTTTAATTGTTTTAAACTACGACAAAGTAGGGATTATGGACTCAGCTGTTAGCAAATACCACAGATTAGATATATTCAGAGAACGCACACATAGTCGTCGTGTAGACATATTAAATGGTACGTAGTTAGTCCAAAAACAAAAGTAATATTTAGTGCTATTACAATATAATTTTCATGTCAAAATTGTTGTATAAGAGTAAATTTAAGCATTTTTCAATTATTCGTGTTACTTTAATAATAGGTATTATATAAACTGAAGAGGGGAATGAAGAGCCCATGAAATTTATTTCTTAAAATTGGAAACAATTGTGAATATGGTTCAATTAGTAACAAAATTATTAATGAACAAATGATAACAACAATCGAATGAATCTGACTATTCATCAAAAATTCATCAAAATTCCCTATTCATCAAAAATCTTAAAACACAACTTAAATACAGCTCTACCCAAGACTCTACAATATAAAAATGACACACAAAACTCTCTATCGCCTATTACTCTGTGGATATCACATTCCCATCAATCAAAGCCTCCCATTGGCTTTAATCGTACCACAAATATTTGAGGAGCCCCAAAATTTGATTTAGCACCAGTTCTGTTTCATGTTTTTTTGCTACACTGCCCTTTAGACTTTGTAGTTTCCGCATTTTAGTTTTTTTATTAAATTTAAAAAAAGGTGAGTACGTATATTATGATGATGTTGATGAATGTAAGGGAAATAAATGGTTTGTTGCTTTTATTGCATACTAAGAATTTCTGCAATCATAGTTACCTATAACTTATAATTGAAACGTAGGTTACATACAGGTACCTATTGCATGACACGTAGATATAGTTAATAATGATATTACTATTAAGTATCTGTAATATATTTAGAATACCTACAGATATTATTTATTTATTTATGACACTTTATTGTACACAAGCAGTAATAAAAACATATAATTTATCGAGGAAAACATGAACATGGATTATGGAACATTTAATTAATTAAAGAATGAGAAATATATATACCATTTATGTTTGGACACTGGATACGGAAAATTCATTTAAAAGTACATTTACACATACAAATATTTCCTTGTGTGCCAAGTTATGTAGGAAATCAAGAATAATCTTCGTATTTCCATTAATAACAAAACTTTTCACCAAGAATCGAACCCAGCACCGCTAAGTTACATCATTCTAACCATTCTACCACAGGGTCCTCTAACTAAATTACCCCAAACAAATACACTTGAATTGCAAACAAAGCAAGGTGACCAAACATTACTTTCGGTGACATCAAAGCTTCGCTAATCGATATTAAGTGCAAAACACATCTGTTTATGAGGATTAGAAACTTTAGACTCTGCAGATGAATAAATACTTACATATTAAATAATGATCAAAATGGTAGCAAAAAAAGCTTGAAATTTTACAATTGAACGGACAAAAAAGGCATCATTCACAGAATAGTAATTTATTTATTTTATTTCTAGATATGATATTTTTAACGAATTAATGTACTAATGCAATTTATAATTTTTATTTAACTAGCTTTCCGCCCGCGACTTCGCCCGCTTTGTCTAAAACATAATAAATTATATACTAAAACCTTCCTCTTGAATCACTCTATCTATTAAAAAAAACCGCATCAAAATCCGTTGCGTAGTTTTAAAGATTTAAGCATACATAGGGACATAGGGACATAAGGACAGAGAAAGCTACTTTGTTTTATACTATGTAGTGATATTTAATTTCAAAGAATAAAAAGAATGCCGCCTTTCGAACACTATTTTCCAGCTTTTCGAAGAAATTCCTTATTGTTGCAATACCTACATTAAGTAAAAGATTTCAACTCTCCTTGAAAAGATCATTCAGTCTAAGTACTTAAATACCTATAAAAATATTTACCAAACATTAAAATTATCCTTCATATTAAAATTTATTGCACTCATTAATTAGTTTCACAGTATATCGATACAGACATGCAAAAAAACCTTTTATATTTGGGTATCCGGTCGGCGAGATGAAAGGCGGCGCTAACGGCGCTTAGACCGTGATAAGGACCAGTGTAAGTTGACTACTTAAAATGGAGTTTGTTTGTTTGAACGCGCTAATCTCAGGAACTACTGGTCCGATTTAAAAAATTCCTTCGATGTTAGATAGCCCATTTATCGAGGAAAGTTATAGGCTATATATCATCACACTAAGACCAATAGGAGCGGAGCAATGCGGGTAAAACCGCGAGGCACAGCTTGTTTTGAATAACTTTATAAACACAAGAAAACATTATTAAATTTAATTATAGGAAATAAAGCGATTGAATAATCAGTTTTAAACTTATATTTCTTATGAAATTTATAATCATGTCGGTTAATATATTAATACTGATATTAATGTAATACCTTAATAACAACTCAAGCTTTGACTATAGGTACTTACATATTTATTATTTAGTTCAACTTTTACTCTAGATAGAGCTTTTTTCATATCCCTACTTAATATTATAAATGCGAAAGTAACTCTGTCTGTATGTCTGTTACGCTTTCCCGCTTAAACCTCTCAACCGATTTTGATGAAATTTGGCACAGACAATCTTTAGACCCTGAGAAAGAACCTTTTATCAAAACACCACGCGGGCGAAGCCGCGGGCGGAAGCTAGTATTTAATATCAACGTAAAGATAATTACACAAAATCTATTTTTATCTGCGTTTCTAGTTTAAATTCAACGTTACTGATAGAAAATTGTAAATACTACATTACTTATTTTCTATTCAAAACCATAAATTGTTACGATATATTATATTTTATTTGTATATCGAAGCGATTGGCTTTGAATCAGTCAAGTTATACTTACCTACGAAAGCACAAAAACTTATTTACACTAAGCTAAGTGGCTGGCTGAACTGTGTTAATACTTAACCAAGGGATTATACTTATTGTTTAACTTATTTTAAATTCTACCTGGGAAGTATTTTCACTCCTTAGTATACATGTATTTTCAATATGAAAAGCTTTATCAATATCTAAACTATTGTTAAACTGTATCTTATTTATTTATAATACATAAAGAAACTCATGTTACAATTTTACACAAAAACACAGTGTAGTTTATTAGGCGACCTTATAACTTAGCAGTGATCTCTTCCAGGCTCTTCTATTTGTTAAAATGTATTTACGAAGGATTTAAAAATATGACTTTACTATGTACATTTTAAAGGATTATGATTATCATAATATTATATCATATAAGTAGGTAATTAACTTTAAATGTAACTTAATCATACCTCACTCTTATCAAGCACACTTATAAGTTATAACACTTTGGCTAATTCGAAACAACATTCACACTTAGCTCTTAAAACAGGATGCACTTATAGTCAAGTTAAAGATAAGTTTAAGTACATTTTGACAACATCTAACAGATAGTTTAAAGTACCACCATCGGTGTTTTTGAAGATCTTTTCAAAAACCGCATCGTAGAAAAAAAACGAAAGAAAAATGTTTGTTTGTCATTCTGTTTATTCTATAGGTACTTAGTTTTAGATGTTCAAATCTTTTTAAAGCTGATACTGAAAGGCTTAGAACGGGTGGCTAAATTCATAAATTGGTCATGCGTCCGCCCCAGATAGGCATGAAGGACGCGGGTTCGAATCCCGCCTCGTGAACGATGTTTTTTCTATTCTTTATAAATTTATATTTATAAGGCATTTGAATACAATAAATCCAAAAATATCAAATTCAGGCTTAGAACGTTTAATATTATTCAAGAACGTATTACAATGAAAAACAATAATATAATAGCAAGAATCGTCCCTCTAATACACTATCGTAGTAGTAAATAGTGGTACATTCCTCAGGCTTCCGTCTTTCACAAAACCTGGATTTCTTCAAATAAAATATGATAATTTATTAGATAATCATGCTCCATTCTAGACCACACGTCGTGTTCCACCAAGCGAAGCAATGGTCAAGTGCTTGCCTATATTAATCAAAAAGGTAACTCTAGTTTCATCACTACATAGTATAAAACAAAGTCGCTTTCTCTGTCCCTATGTCCCTTTGTATGCTTAAATCTTTAAAACTACGCAACGGATTTTGATGCGGTTTTTTTAAATAGATAGAGTGATTCAAGAGGAAGGTTTTAGTATATAATTTATTAGGTTTTACCGTTTTAGACAAAGCGGGCGAAGCCGCGGGCGGTAAGCTAGTTTCTTCTAAAATCACCAAGCTCACAAGGCAAAAACATAATATCACTGTTTCTACCTTATACATTTATATATGTAATATAAACTCATATAACACCACAGGAAGGGATATAAACCGAACAATATTAATTCGGAACATTAAATTATGTTCACTCAAATATGTAGGTGTTATAAATGTTTATGAGTGTGCGTAGAATTTTATTGCCCTCGCGAAAATAGGGGCGTACAGAGCCATTACTTTGTCGATACATATATATACCGACATATGCTAGGGACGTCTAGGGACGGGAGAATATCGATAGGGTACAGTTGAAATGTTTTAGCAACATGGATTTTTTTACACTGAACAAACAGTTTCGCATATACCTAGAATGTTTGCTTGGATTACTGTTGGTCACTAAAAACTTATTGTAGGTTTTCTATAAACTGACTATTTCTATCAGTACCACCCATAAACTATTTCCATTACAACACACGTACTATTCCATTTTTTTTTCAGTCAGACTTAGAAATAGAAATAGAAAGCGTTTTATTTGCCACCATGTAAAAAAATATAAATCTTAATAAACTAACACACAGAACAGAAAAAATAATATTTATAGGTATAAGATGTTTGAATAACGTACACTGAACATGATAATTCGCTTGAAAAATATCAAAAAATAAAAATATCGATAGCCACAGAACATCCCTAAAAAGCATATTAGAGTTGGTAGCGTCACATTTTCTAATCTATATTCAAATTGGCGGAGCCCGACGACGCCATTGTGAAAATGGGTATATTTTTCCAATTTCGCCGGAAAACCTCGGCGACTGTACGTCCATACAAATGATTTGCATATCAACTTCAACCTTATGCTAATGCGAATAAGGGTGGATATATATAACATTTCTATTGGATTTCGAATAGCTGTCGATTCTTGCTTTAAATTGTATGGGATTTTGATAGCATTTCGTAGTGAGAAACGTTTAGTGAAATAGAAAAAAAAATAAAGAACATTCTGGCATCGTAATAGGCATAAATATGAAACATATACATTTTTTTGAAGCAATGGCAAACCTGTGGTTCATAGTAGAATGACAAGAAATTATTATTGTCATACTACTTCTAGTTTTTATTTTAATTCTATATATTGCACGTACATACACAAAAATTGCAGGTTAACAGCCTTACGTTTAATAATGCTGATTAAATTTCGATCGAGATAGAATTTCCTCAAAAGCACCTTGCTATTTGTTATTTGTAGTGAAAAAAGGCAAAATTTAGTATCTTAACCTAAACTAAATAGAACTCTTCTATTTAGTTCTGTTTTGAAATCGAAGAATAAAGCACTAGCTTTATTGTCTATAGCTGGATTTCAAAGATAAAAATTAAAAAATGCTATGTGCTATTTCTGTCAAAGATTGAGTAGAGCCATTGAGTAGTTTCTGCAAGCAGGAGTAAGTTACTCCTGCTTGCAGAAACTACTTACAATTTATATTTATGACAGTATTTTGACGAGCAAACGCCGAAAACTATGCCTTACTACATGAATAGTTATTTGCCTTACTTCTACTTCCAAACAGAATAACCGAGTCCATTCGAGAAAGCTACACTACAACCACTCTGAATGCACAATTGCACTATATAAAACATATGTTGCCACACTAATAAACTAACAAACAATATTAGTTGCTAGAGCAAGCGCTTTGCAATGCTATCGTGGCTCTTTATTTTGAATATAGCAACATTTGTTACATATACAAGATGGCGGGCGAACACAGGCGCCTTGTTTGGTCAGAACTTGTTATGTACAATGATGTTGATTTACTGAATATGGCTTGTAGAATTAGAGAGTATTTATTGTAGTGAGCGTGGCGTTGAAGATTTTTATTGTATGGAGGTTGGAAAATGAAAACTCATCGACTTCCACTAGGATAATTTTTCGTGATATACAATGACAAAATACTATGCAATTGCTTGATTATAAAGTTGAATATCTTCTATTCAAGTGATGATCTTGCATAAAATTATTCCAATTTCCAACAATGCCCTGAAATTCAATATCAACATTTTATTTTGAGAGACTGGGAATCTATATTCAACTGCAACTATATATATTCAAACTACGATTACATTATTACATTTAAGTCCTATTTTGAATTAATTTAAGCCTTTTCCCAGACGTTTTAACACTTTCAACTGCTCTCTCAGATGTTATTTTTATTTAGTTGATTAAACTAAAAGCACTGCATGTACATACTATATCGATGTATCTCTACGCTAACTTTTAGCGCATCCAGTATCCCTAGATCCCTGACGATTACGCCAAATAAGACATCGGTTGGAAGGTTTATTTTTTATTTATTTATGATGATTTGCATGCACCGCGCTGGATGTGACAACGCAGGCGCTATTGTCTCCCGAAATAATAACAAGATATGGTCATTTGTTTATTTTTTCCCCGTTGAAAATTTTCGCTTGACCGTATTTTATACGTGGCATCTGAATGGCCCTAAAATAATAAGTTCAGTGTGACTGACAGAACACGATTTATGATGTTTGAAAATAAATATTGTTCTCACGCTTTTCATATCGATGTGATTCTATTTGTATTGGTTTTATATGTTGTAGATAGCTTATGGTCATATGGTAATTTAATTTTGCGTAGTGTGTATGAGATTTCCAAGTAATTTAAATCACTTGTGAGACAAAGTAAAACATACCTACTTATTATCAAACTACCTTATTTAAGAGTTTATGTTTGTCATGATTATAGGTTTCCTTATACGTACCGGCTGCAAAGTTTCTTTTTATAATAAGCCAAACCTTAAAACTTAACTAATACTGCAGATTCTGTTGTATTGTTTAGTTTTGTAAAATAATATCTTTCTCTTCCTATCTAAAAAACAAAAAACCCATTTTTATTATAATAATTTCCAGGTATACAAACCCCGTAGCATAAACTATTAGCTACTGTTTTTAAGATGTTATCACATCAGCTATTAAGTTAATGGTGGGAAGGGATAAAAAATAAAATAAAATCTTTATTTTTCCAAAAACATTAACTTTACTGATATACGCTGACTCTTAAGCGGGATAGACCAACATGTTAGTTTAGCGTTTGCGTTCCTGTTTTTCTACCGTCGAATTTTTATTTTTTTAATTAATAATTAATAAGAACTTATAAATTACTTATAAAGAAAAATTTAGGTAAGGAGTTTTCAAGAACAACGCCTAATTTTGTAATTAAATTTATAAGCTCAAATCGCAGAAATTGACTCTAGGTACATATATTAATAGGTACTAAAATTATCTTAAACACGAGTAACTAGTTAACTACTAACTAAACATTGCAATTTATCGTTCCTAAAAATGTTAAGGCAAAAACTAACACAGTATAAACAGCAAATATGATCCTTATACTAAGGATACAAGATATAAAATGGTCTAAATAAAGCTTATTAAAAGTTCCCTTAACATAACCGTCCAAATTAAAGTGACCCATCGTTCGATATTGAAACAATAGGTTTCGTGATTCAACTCATGTTGGACAAGGATCGGAGATAGCGTGGCGCGAAGAGTATATATTCTAATGGGCTATTAACATATAATACCGATTGGAGTGACTTTGACGTGCATTCCTGGGGATTTAAACCTTCGGTTGGAATATTTTAAATTATTTATACTTTTTACCATACGTTTAATATCATCAGAACACATTCAAGCACTTATCACTACCATTAATTTATTAATTTGAAGCCATTGGTAGTCTTTAACAAACTTAATTTTGAATAAAATGAAAACATAATAATTTTAAAGGGTTGCTTATTTCATAATAATTTTTTTACGATAATTTTGACAAGATCAAATTACTAAATCGATTCAAATGAATCAAGTCATTGGGTTTTCGAAGTTGCCTTTTCTACCATATTTCAAAGACATAATTTTTTATCAAATAACACGACCAAAGGTTGACGTCCCCTGAGTGTGCGATGGCGCGCGATACGGTAGCAAATAGCGCTACTTTCGCGATCCAACATACCTCACACTAGCTAGGCGAATTAACCTCTCTAGAAACTTAGCCCTTACACAATCACAACCGAAAACAAACCTTATCTAACCCGTATAAAGCGCAAATTCACTCCGCAACACCAAATTATTTAAGTCAATTGGAACGAGCCATTATACAATCTGAAAATCTCCAGAACTCCGAAATAAATTAAGTACATACCATTGTATGTGATTATAACCCATATGACAACTGGATAACGACGAATTCTGCATCAAATTTCAATTTCCAGCAAGTCGATAAAATTGTAGAATGAGCATGCAATTGTAGACAGAATACGCTAGAAATAAAGTTGATTTTCGTATATAGGTCGCCACGCGTTTAATAAGGCGTTGTATGCATGAGCCATGAAGCAAACACACAAAATGCACTGTAAGTGCACCACGCTTCTGTACAAGCTTAATAGTGGGCTACTTTAAAAGGGAAATGGCTTTTCATCGTGCAAATTGCAATTGACAAATCAACTTGACAGAATTAAACTTTAACCCTCTACTATGACGTCGTTGCCTCTACTCTAATAAAAGTATGAGATAGATACTAATTATACAGATATTCTTAACTTAACTCAACTTACCATTATTGATTACATATTATATAATAATTTAAAATGCTTTAAAATACCTAGATTTGGATATTTATATTCTATCTTCAGGTGTGTTAAATCTATACCTATCCACATCTCATAATTTAAACTAGACATGGGGCGGGTAGTGGTTTTGCCGGGTACCCGTCAGGCGGGTATCCGGCACATTTTTGCCGGGTACCCGGCCGGGTACCCGGCAGCGCTTATAGGTCGTCGCAGATGACGCAGGGCCTTCTCAAAACAAAAGGTCTAGACCTGAAACAAACGACGTGGCTTCCGAGGCTCATGATTTATTTTGGTCTTGTTTCGAAGAAGCTGCTGATAGTCTAAGTGATAAGATGAAAATGGCGTAAAATAGAGATAAGTCTCTTAAAAATACGTGCGATAGCTCATTTGATTCGGAATGACGTCTAGAAAAATGTATCGGAAATGTGTATTAGCACACAAAAAATTGCAAAAGTTATAAACAAATTAAGTTGCAAAAAAAAAGGTATTTCGTTTATTGTTAATAACTCCAAAATTATTAACATTTCAGAAATTTTGAAAAAAGATT